>VXBL01008568.1:1363235-1443815 GCA_013400195.1 Aramus guarauna | reverse complement strand
ACTTTCATTACCTGGGAGACTAATGAAGCATGGAAAAAATTGGAGAAGTCTCAGATTTGTGGTGTAGAAGAAGCTGTTCTTGGTTTAGTCTAAACTTTTCTAACATTCACTTTTCTTATTTGAAAATGTTTGGGGGTCAAGTTTTGAAGTTGTTATATTACCTTCTCTCTTCCTTGGTTAAGGACACAGAATTTGGCCTAATACTTTTAAGGGTTTATACAAGAAGGAGAAAATAAAGACACTGAAGCATAGCAGCAGCAACTGGTCCAAAACCAAACATGTTTTCCTGAAATGTTTGTTACTAGTGATAGACGTTTATTTTTTGGAACAAACTTTCCATTATTCTTGAAGTTCTATGGAAACATCCTTCTAAATACAAATGTGATTTTTAGGGATACTGCTGTAGCTGTAATGATGCAGTTGACAATAATATTTTGAAAGTTACCAGGTGTGTTAAACAAAGCATTTTAGTAGCAGGATGATATTCATTCCTCAGTGGCATGTTTGGGTTTTCAGACTTGTTGCACTGAATGAATTGGCAAACATTTGTTCTCAAACTTTGTGTGATGTACAGGAGGTTTTTTCATAGTGTAAAATATAGCCCTTGGCCTAATTTGAGCATGAGATTACTGGCACTTGTACTGTGAGACTGGGAGGTTTTGGGTGACACAGAGCTTGCAACTGATCTTTTTCAAGCTACCAGGAAAACTGTGAATATTTTCACCTTGAGTAACATTACTTGTGAAATATTTCTAAGTGGCTAAAATGGGCTTCCAAATTTTGTTTCACTAAACTTATAATTTAGTATTGTACCTTCAGGAGTTTTAAGTGCAAAGAAAGAAAATTGCCTTGTATTTTAAACTACTTGCTTTTCATTAGAAGACCTATGAATAGAAGAAATGCGGACATACAGAGTTAGTTCTTAGCCATGAGCAGTGTGGGAAAGATGAGGGTTTTCTTGATAGAACTGCAGTCTACTAGGTCAGTGTGATATCCTCACATCTCTTCAAAACTGGAAGGTAGTGCTGAATGTTTTCTTTTCTTGTGAAAAGATTGTGAAGATTCTTGTGAATCTTCTTCCCTTTTGTTTCTTTCAATGTTTTCTAGAAATTTGGTCTCCAGTTAAAAGGGATGGCATATCAGAATACTGTGATCTGACACAGACTTACTGTGAAACTGAGTGTTATTTTAATATGCTCTACTCATTTTATTGTGTTTCTATAATGAAATGTTTGACCTTTGTTAGAAAAGTCTTTTCAGACTATCTGCAGCGCCCTAGTAGAATCGGGGGAAAGGTATAGGCAATTTTGTCACACATGTTTGCCTAAGGCATTTAAGCTCTGGGCTTACTTCACTCTATTTCTTAAAACCAGGCATTCATTTTACACAATTTTTTTCACTTACAGTTTCAGAAGAGATTCCAAACCAAGATTATTTTCTTAATCTGCTTAACCTCAAAATGTAACGTTTAACAGTTCATTTTACAATGATCTGTATAGCATAACAAGTACTAATATACACTGATAAGCCTGAAATAAATGAGGAGAGAGACATGCAGGCAGACAACAAAATACTTAGTATGCAAGGCCTTAGCTCTTTCCTTGCAAAGCCACCAGAATTTGGTAGAAACCAGGAGGAATGCCATTGAATGCTAGCTAATGCAAAGCCTTCTGAAATGAGAGAAACTGAAAGAATCTTTTGGATTTATGGACCTATTTCCTGAGCCATGGGCTTGCTGTTGCTTTGCCTGTAGTCATGGCAAACACCACTGACTTGAGATAAAGGCAAATCATTGCTTGGGGTCATGTATTAACATTAATGGGATCAAACTTTTGCTTTGGGAGGAAGGCTAAACAATAATAATTACTGATCTTGAGATCATTTCCGTTAATTCCATTGTTAACTTCAAAAATTATCATCCTTACATTTCTCTTCCGATTTTGACACATTCCATCTACCATATGCATTTGTGCCACTTTGCAGGCAGAAGGCTTGTCTCTAGTGTCATGAAGTAAATCATAATGTTTAAATTTTTTTTACTTTGTGGAACAGGAGAATTTAGAGTAGCTGTTATAGAAAGTAAATGTGTGGATTGTCAAGAATATTATTGTTGACTTCAAATTCTTAAAGAGATAGTAAATACTTCACATAATAACAAACTCATAGTGTAACAGGCTTTATAGTTGCCTTCCAAATGTTTATTTTATCCAACAAACTGTAATCTGTTTAACCTTTTGTAGTCAGAAACTTGAACTGGCATGTATCTTGGTTTTTAAAAATGTTTTTTAAGTGTTGGTACTTGTGAACATAATTCTTTCCAGCTCTGGAGAATGCACTGAATGCACATGAGAAAAGCGAGAGCTTCAGGTGCATGTGGTTGTTGACAAGCATCATGACTACTTGGATTCTTTTTTTTTTTGTGTTTTGCAAAGAAATAATATACCTCAGGTAATGATTTTATGCCGTGCAATAATGATTATGGATAATTCCACTCACCTCTGACCAGGCCCTGCAGTATTGTTGAGTGTATGCTTTATGTTAGTTATACTGTAGATTTTCTTAAGGTTCCTCTTATTCACGTAACAACGGAAAACAAACATGGAGAGGTGTGAAGGCTACTAAAATGCTTTTCCTGGGCTAAAGAATTTGATCTTAGATAAGACAGCTGTATTGCAGTGACTCTTAACACAATGTTTTCAAGGTAGTTTCCAGGTGTTTCTTACTGTAGTTGAATTTTCTTTTTAGTTTCCTTTTTCTTAATACCAATCACTCATTGTAAAAATAGTATGTCCAGGAAGCTTAACAGTCTCTTTTTCTCTCTCTCTCGCTTTTTTTTTTTTTTTTTAATAACCAGTGCTAGCTAGGATGTCACACTTCCACATTTCCATCTTCTTAGTTTAATTGTTAGAATAGACCCCTTGACAACACAGCATCTAAGACTTCTCCATTCTATTTTTCTCCCTTTTCCTCCCAACACTTCCCTCATCAACTGTTTTAAAAAAAATTGGTCCAGGTTCATTAACAAGTACAGAAATAAATTTTCTTCCCTAGACACCACTGAAGATTCTGCATAATGTTGTGCATTTGATCTATCTAGATAAGACATGAGAATTTCTATGGATAATGTTGATCATGTAGTGGTTTTCAATGTCTTGGCTTATTTCCTATTAAATAGGTCAACATTTTCTTTCTCTTTTTCTTTTTTTTTTTTTTTTTTTTTTTTTTTTTCCCCTTGGTCTGTGGCTATTTTGGGATTCTAGTGCAGAATGTCTTGAAAAGAGAGAAGAGTGTTCTGTGGATGTATTTTATTTGTTTTCACCCAGGAATTAGACACTTTTTTGAGGTAATGAGTTGTATATTTAATTAAATATAACTATTCATACTGTGGGTTGTTGGGGGTCTGCAGAGAGGTATCCGAACAGTTTATTTAATTTCAAGTACTTGCTTGCTTATGATTGTACAGATTTTGGCACATGGACCCATTATGTGTACGTGGAGTTAAATAGATACAATAGATCGGTTTGTCTTAGTAGGAGCCATTAGGGTTGATTGAGTGCATAATCCTTCCATCAAGTGGGAGTTGGAGAAACAAAGGAGCTGTTATCATCTGTGAGGAAAAGGTTTACTTATTACTGTATGCCAAGTTTTACACAACAGAACCTAATAACTCCAAAGCTTGAAAAAGAAGCTTTTTTTATATTGTATTTCACTTCTATATTCAAGATATGCCAAAGTTGCATAAAATAGTAAGTATAATACTCATAGGTCAGAATATTCTCAGCCTAAAAAAAAGTGCAGGCACAGCTGTAATTTGCTGATAGACCTCTGACATTCAGTTTCTTTTGATAATAGAGACCCACTAGTGGTTTTCTTTAAAATCTCTCAGGTTTTCTGGAGAGGATATTAAAAAAGCTCAAGAGACAAGGTTTAGATTATGAAAACAACGGGAGCTGTGTGGCTACCTTTCAAGCAGCAGCAATTATCTTTATGTGTGAAAAGGGAAGGGATGGCTTGTGATATAAAAAGAAATGGGAGGTAAGTGATAAGGAAATAGGGTGGAGCTGTTTCAAACCAGGAACCTCAGGAGAAAAGTCCTGGTAAAGAAAAATGAAGAGAAAGAAAATTGTAAAACAAGAAAAAGTGTCCTATAATCACTGGTACAGAAAGAGGTGAGGAGAATGGTTCCTGTCAGCAGTATCTTCTTGGTTGATCCATTCTAGTTGTACATGTTGCTGTACATGATCCATAGAGAGAATGAGGACAGGACTGAAAATGCATTGAAAATGAAATACTAGAAATACTGGGAAGGTGTTTCTTCCCTAATCCTAAATGCTTCCTGCTGCTAGATACCATTGGTTTTATTATTCCCACTGCATCATAGGTGCATATGCTTCTTCGCACAAAATTGCATTTCTCAGCGGACAGTTTTAATTTGGCTCTCGCCAAATTATTGTGCTTATACGCTACTGACTCATACTGAAGTGTCTACAGAGACTCCTGTGAATGCAGATCAGGTGATGTATATTTTAGAAGTGAGAATTTTTTTACTGAAAGCACTGTTTCACTTGTTCCTTCAGTTATTGTCTGGATACCATCACAAGACCTTTCTTTTCAAACAGGAGTAAATTGCATTAGTATGGATTTCCATTTCTTGTTACTACATCCCTCTAATTTAGACTTTTTCCTTTCTTAGCTCTAAGGTGTGTAAAAAATAAATAAGAGCTCCTATGCTGAAGTAAAATACTTATTCTTGGGGATCAAAACGAGTATTCCTGTTGGTATGTTACATGTGGATTGAAGTTTTCACATTGGTTTTGCTAGAATATATGTAGTTACAGTATGAAATGTTTTCTCTAGAACATATATGCAGGAATGCAGTGAGTTTGTAACTACTTTTATAAGCTAGTTCAGAAGCAATAATGTATTATGTATATTTATATATAATGTGTATCTATATCTAGAAGCATGACATAGTTCTTGTTTCTTTTTAAGGAAAATATAAATGGCATGTTAATTGGATTGCACTGTCAGTGTGCTACACCATTGCAAAACTTTAATCAGTAGAAAATCTTCATGTTTCATTGGTGGTGGTGATTTTTCAAAGTGATGGCTGGCTTCAGCAGACCAGGGGATGGTTGTCAGTAATTTAACCGAGATTGCCTTGGAGGTGATTTGTACAACTGAATTAATAATTATTGCCTTCTTGTTTTTAGAAAGGCTTGTCCTGTAAGTACTTGAGTAATTTGGCTCCTACCATAGGAAAAAAGAGATATATTTATCTTTAATATGTTTTATGGTCAATGTCTTGGTGCTAAAGCGCGGGAATGAACATGAAGTGTACTTTGTTAGTTCCTGCTATAGGCTGCTTTATTTCATAACTTCTCTATTGAAAATCACATAAAATCTTTATAAATGAGCCATGTAGTAGAATGAAAGATTTTTATGTTGTGCTCTACAAACTTGTTACAAGTTTAAGCTGTTCCAGTGGTTGTATTTGTACTTCTTAGTCACTCTAAAGTCTGTCATTGCACCTGACTAAATCCTTATTATTCCTCCCTCCCTTTTTTTATCCTCATAAAAAAAGGTTTATAGTAGAGCTTTTAATATTAAACCATGTTGAAGTACAGTCTCGTATAGTAATAAATCTTTTATTTTTCTATAAGTAATCCAGATTCCTTGTAGACTTTTAGTGGTTAATGCTGTAGGTCTCTGCAAGTGCTTGTATGAATTGGGTAAGCAAGACTGAGACCTTTCATTTCAAAGGAGGGTACTCATTCATGAGGTAATCTTTGAAATGCCTCTTAAGTAATGGAAGGTAGCATCTTGTTTGTCTTTAGAGTTAAGAACTTTAGAAATAGTTAAATGTCTTGAGTTATACTGAAAAATTGTTTATTATGAGTGGATGCAATCTGTAATTTAAAAATAAATGAATGTGTGTACATTAAAATTGCAGGCATACTGTGGGTTAACAAAGAGATAAACGGGACAGAAGCAGTGTTTTTGCTTTATTGTAATTGCTCTTACTGTGCTTCTACAGGGATTCCCACCCTGCTCACATTTCTTGATAGCAATGCTATGTACAATGGACGTATAATGGCTAGTATAACACAAGCCTTGTAGGAATAGTGATATAGCGGGCATATTTACAGTTGTAGTCTTACTTGTCTGAAGGTCAGGTTCTGAAGTCGCACTTTATAGGCATTGCCTATGAAGATCTTTGCATGCAAATTATCTGGCTGAGTATTTTCAAATTAGCTAAACAATGCAGAGATTCTCCCAGACTTGGAATTGTATCTATTGCATGTGTCCTTTTTGTATGAGTTTTGAAAATAAGTGTGTAAAGACTTCCCAATCAAAACTAAATTTTCTGTTCTAAATATGAAAAGATATTTAACATTCAGGAGGTTGACAAATATGCAACTGAATATAGAAGTTGCAGATCATATTTAACGTAGGTTGTCATAAGCCAGATAAAGCATTTCAAGTCAGCTCTTCCTGTGTCCCCAGACTTAAAGAACAAGGGGATTGCTATTTCTGTCTATCTTGAGCTGCTTTTTGCGTATCTCCATCAAGGTTAAATCCTATTAATTTTTATTCTGCAAATACTGACAGAAGGATTCCTTTGTTACTTTTCAAGTAATAAGAATTTAGCTACGTGGGGGTGGGGGGAAGCAACCCTTCTGAGATGCGTTTTGCATTCCAAGTGTGTGCTGTTGTAGTAGGTATGGCAGAGTGTTTCCACTGATTTTCTTATAGACAAACCACTGATTCATTGTGATTGTGCTGAAAGACAAATTCAGCTTTATACATTTTGAACAAGTAGAAGAAAAAAATTACAGGAAGTTTGGCCTTGGACAGAGGTCCAAATACTAAATTGCCCTATTGAATGCATATTAAAAAAAAAAAAATCTATCTGCTTGAAGTGGAAAGTCCTTGTTCCAGTGCCTGCTCCCTGGGCTATTTCTTCTTTCTTTTCTTCTTTAATGAATAGGCATTTCCATTAACTAAGCAACTCTGTGAAATGGATTAAACCTCAGAATTTTCCTTCACAGTTGAGCGTCCTGATTGCTGCTCTTGAATGTCTCCTTCCTGTGGTCATGAGTGTGGAATTCTTTGCTGCATAGTAGCCTGGGTGCAGTGAACCTCTATTCTAGATAGCTTATTAGCCTATGGTGGTTGTGAGTGGAAGTACTCAGATTCCGGAGGAACAGGAACAGAAGTCTTTTGTGTCATGAAAACATCCCTTACTTTCTCCTCTAGTGCTGGAAGTGTTTTTGAATTACAGCAGCCATGACTTGCTGTTATTTTAGGCATGAGTTAAGCATACTAGCTTTATCTACTTTTCCTGAGATTTAGATGTTGTAAACCTGTCTGAATGGGCTTAAGTAGGAACAACATACCGGCTCACCTGGAACAGCTCCATCCTGAATAAAGTGCAGTGCAGATCTTGGGAACTGGGAAATTAAATAGTTAAAATGGCAGAAACTTTTGCATGTAACCTTTTCCAGATATGAGTTATCACAGACAACTTTTTGAGAAAGTTGTTTTGGATTGACACAGGGAGAAGGGGCCTAATGTGCAAAATGCCCTATATGTTTTTTTTTTTAGATACGACCCTTGGAGAAAAATGGAGCAGTAAAGGTCATGCTAAACCCATTTAGAGGAGAAGATCTTCCAGAAAAAATTGTGGGTTTTCATATATTTGGGATGTCTGAGAACTGCGACTCTTGTGTTTTAGATTTTTTGGAAGTGTTTTTCATTCAACTTCTACCATTGTGTATGGCAATAGCCTATTGCTTTTGAGGAGCTGAAGGCATTTATTTCTCAGAGAATTACCTATTAAAACATGTAATAATTAAGTATCTGAATAAGATGCTGAAGCCTTTTGAAAAACAATTCACTCCCATGGATGCAGAGCCCTTTTGAAAATCTGGTCCTCATTTCTATTGTAGATTAATTTTATTTTTTTTAATGGAAGTTTAAATTGGTTTTTAACGCTTGGAACAGACATCCTTTCTGCTCAACTGAGTAAAATTAGTGCTTAAACTTGTTTGTTCTCTGTATAGGCCTTTAAAAAGGTATTTTGTTAAAAAAAATAAAATATATATACATACTTTATTGCATCCATTTAGCAGTAGTAGTGAAATATTGTTAATTCCTTATGGTCCATAAGGGTAAATATGTGTTGTCATTTGCAAATCAGTTATTACCCAATAGTCCAGAAGTTGTTATGGTCCATTGTGTAATCCATATTTGTTTCTTTTATACATTGTATTTTTGAGTTAATAGACCCTGCAGCTCCAAAGGAGTTGTAGAGCCTTGTGGTAATTGTTTTTTTCTCTTTCAAGGACTGCTGACCCAGTAGGCTCTGTTGGCTTCCTCGGGGGTGTCAGAGTAGCAATGTTAATCCATGTTTGACAAGATGTGCACTGAAGGAGTCATAAAATTTAAGTAAACCAAAATTAGTTTGAAGGTCCAGTAGACTGAGTTTCTAAATTAAATAATTTATGAGTGTAACCTTTTTATTATTCCTTATTATGAAATGATTTATTCTTTTAGATAACATACAGGGAAGAAGGAAATAGGCTTAAACACATATGGATGTCATATTTACAAATACAAAGTAGCATTTTGCAAATAATTGCATCATTGTTTTACTAATCATCTAAGTCCAGAACCGACCAAAGAAGCCTTTTAATCAGTCTGAAGTCTTCCTAAAATTTCTGTGAACGCTCAATCTGTTATACTGCTCTTTTGCTCTTTTTCACTGATGTGTTGTGATGCAAGATGCTTTTAGGAATTCATCCCTAATAGAATTAGAGAAGTAATGTTCATATCTTGCAGCATATGCCACCTTACGTTGCTCAGGATAAAATGCTTAACAACCTAAGAGATAGAAAAATTATTTTCAAAATTGCTTTATTTTTTCAAATTTGAAAAAAAAACCTTTTCAAAGGTGTGGGAACATTTACTGAGTTAAGCATAGCTGAGACCCTTCGTATCAAGTTCCAGTCAAAAATATATTACTATAGCTGATGTATAAGTCCCTGAAAAATAGATTTGTAGGGGAAATGCCAGGAGACCCTTAACTATAATAATTCTTGTTAGTGTAAATGCCTAGAAATGAATACAGTTTTCATTGATCTACTATTATGTGACACAAGTGACCACTTACAGAGAAATCCATAGTAATTCTAGTTAACTGGCTGCATTCAAAAATGTGGTTAAAAGTACCCACCTCTCTGCACAGGCTGTGCAGAATGCTTTGTGAGCTGAAGTCCCACATGAGACTTGTTTTGAAGTCTTAAAATCTGGAAATCTGATGCTGATTTTTCCACTGAGGCTATTTCTGCCCTGTTTTCACAGATGATTTGTGAGTACTTAAGTGACTTGCAATGCAATACAAGATGGCTTCTGTAATGTCTGAGACATTAAATATGAATGGGGATAGCATAGTAGTCTCCAAAATTGTTGCTTTGTAATAGGTGCTCTTTGGAAGTGAATGGATGTACTTGGTAGTTTTTTATTGCCCAGAAAGTCATAACACCTTGCTGGCAGCTTTGATTAAAGGATAGCTAAAGGGTGATGAGTCCAGTCATAGCAAGAGCATACTTTTTTACTCTTAGGCTTGAATCTGTACCATAACCAAATGTATTGGTGAGGCAGCACTAGGACATTCATGTGGTTTCTACCAGGGCCAAACTTTGCCTGTTGATAAATGGAAGACATTAGTTTACATCAATGTCTTTCCAGCATCCTTTTTACTTTGAGTTAAATGAATAAAAATTTTTGTTCTGAATCATGAAATCATCTTGGTTAAGGTAGATGGTAATTCTACTTCAGTGTAAAATTAAATTTTGATTAACTTTTCAATTTAGTTGAGTTTTTGAGAACACAATGATGTATGAACTTTTGATATTGCATTTGACATTTTAGAGATCGGTATCTGTGCTACAATGATATGCTGACAAGATAACAGTTTTGTTAAGGCACGAAGGCAGTAATTATTTAGTAAAGATTCAGAATGAGAGATTTCAATCAAAATTGCTGCTGTTGTATACAAAAAGATTTTGGCTGGGAAACTTTTTTTTTGTAACAAAGCATTTAATATTATATGTAATTTAAAATATCTCAAGTTAAATTTTTTGAAAGCAAAGAATGTGCATATGTGTTTTCTCTTTAAGTAATTAATACCAAAGAACGTTTTCAAATGGAGCATGTGGTACTGGTGACAAGTAAAACTATTGTTCATTTTTCTTTTGTATTTTTGAATAGTTTGTATTTATTCCTTTCAGTATCCATTAGCAAATTATATTGAAAAAAGCATATTTATTTATTTTTAAACTGGATATCGTATCATATCATAGTTAAATAACATATTGACTGCAATATACACAACCTTTGTAGGTGTTAGGAACCAAAATATTATTTATGGTGGAGAGATTACTATTTCTTCTTTTCTCAAGTTCTGTCTAAAATACCCCAAGAGTTGTGGTATCTTATTGTTTGGTGGGGTTTTTTTTGTGTTTTTTTGTTGTTTTTTTTTCTGTCCATAGTCTGCTATCCCTTTCTTGACAAATTACATACAACCACTATTTCTACATCACCACCTTAGAAGTGAATCCCTACATACTTGTGACTGTTTGTAACTCAGTAGTAAAATTTCTGTTTGGCTTTTGAAAATTGTTGCTCAGATTTCTGTGCTTGAGGAGCTTTTGCTGTCAAAAGAAATATGTCACTGTGGTGTTTGGCTGGTGTGGACCCTGTATCTACCTCTGCCGCTTCAAAATCCACTATTCAGAGCTGTAGGATGTAATAGGAGAAGTCATGTGTTGAAATCACAGCATCAAAATTCAGGTCAGATATTAGCCAAAAGTTTTAGCAGTACGAATACTGGAGGGCTGAAATTGGTGATTTATGTTACTCCTAAAGAACCACTATGATGTCATTGGAAAGGTCTAGTTGATCCCACCTTGGGAGAGAAGGAAGGAGTAAGAAATGTACAGCAGGAGTTCTACGTTATAAATATATCACTTCATTACAGTTAGCATTCTAAACAAAGATTTTTGTTTGTTTATTTTGAATGATATCTGAATGGGAGGGAACTGTGGGTAGCCTTAATTATGAAATAAAGGGGTGAACCAATATCTACATTTCACAGTCTTAGATAATGGGCAACTGAATATTAAACAGACTTTTATAGATTAATGCTATTAATACATAAATTAATGCTGTTTCATAGCTCAGATGATAAATGACAGACTCCTTACTCCAGCCTGAAATCTGACTATTTTCCACAAATTGAAAAAAAATATTTTCTATATATCTGATAGGCAAATCAGGAAAATAGTTTTGTAGCATATCAACAGAATAGCCAAATTGAGTTATTTTTATGAGACTTGGATCTTTACCTTAAATTTTGATTCTGCCTCAAAATCTTTCTGCCTCAGTATTGTACCCCTTAATTTTCTTTACCTTTTTTATTACCTTTAAGGTAAGGAAAACTACAGTTGAGCTTAAGGAACAATAGCCATTTAGAAAAAAATACAAACAGACATTCTTCTCTGTATAGACTTATAGCAAGATTACATTTCTTTAATTGCTGGATTTTATTTCCTTAGGCCTAGTTAGAAAGCAGGTGTCAAGGAGGAAAGCTTTGTTTGAGTAGGTAGAAAGGCAAAATCTTGAACAAGGAGACCTCAGAGAAATAAGAGCATATGGAAGTAGGTCTGGTCTTATAGTATGGCAGCATGGAGTTTTATGCTAGTTTATGAAAATAAACTTTGGTTTACATTTCTGATAGTTGTGATATTCAGGAATGTGAGCTGTGTGAAAGCAGTAAGAGGAAAATAATTCGGGCAGTTAAGTGGCAGTGTTTACATGTATTAAATTGTTTGATTTTGTTCTGGTGGTACATATATGGTAATGTATCATAAGAAATTATTTTGCACAACTTGAACATTTTTTTGCATTCGTGAGTCCTAAAAGGACTCAAATCTTTCAAATTTCTGTATGCTGCATCATCAAGGTAATGGTATTTAGCTGTGTTTCTACATGATTGTGTTAGATTGCCAGATACGGCCTAGGAGTCATTTTTTTGACAATAGAGAGCCTATACTATCAACTCAAATGGGAGAGAGAGTGATTTCATCTCTAAAAGAGGTTCTTCTCTCTTCTTTCAGATTATAGTTTAATTGATTTTTAAAATTATTTTTTATTTTACTTTTAAAATTTTTTTTCTTTAAACTATTGGGGGATGAATGTTGTTTCAGTTTAGTGCCTTTACCAGACACTGTGGTCAATACATTAGGGAAGACCACATAAATTTAGAGATTTGCATATGTTATTAATGTATAAACTATACCTTATCGATTTCAGCCTTACTTTGAGCATGTATTTGAGACCTCTAGCACATCTATTTCCAGCATATGTTTGTGCTACAGTCAAGTGATTCTGGTGCTTATAGGGCAGATATCATGAACGTGGTGGTTGCGTTGTTAAATACCTACAGATTTTGCCAATCATCTTCTGCAAGAGTATTCTTTTCCAAGACACTTTTTGAAATACACGTGCTGTGATTATTTGGAGGCGTTACTTCATGGCTCCTTATTTTGATGAGATAATAAAATAGCTTTGAACCTGAGTGGTTCCAGTTGGAGTGTCCCATGGGTTGAATTCACTGACATCAGAAATGTAAGAGTGGCTTTGTTTTTGTTGGAGTTAACATTTATATTCTGTATTTTTATCTGGGAGGAAGAGGCTTCCTGCCTTGAAATGCATGGTTTTTCTGTTGAATAACATTTGTGCCTGGAGTTTCTAGGATTGATCATTACTCCCTTTGCAGACATGTTGACATGGAGTTTTTGCTGTTTTGTTATTGATTGTGGTTTGTGGTGGGTTTTTTGTTTTGTGTTTTTATGGGGTTTTTGGTGTGGTGGGTTTTTTGTTTGTTTTTAATGCTAGTGTCAGTGCAAGTAATTGTCTAAGATATGTTCGATGGCTAGCATTGCATGTATTGAGACTAATGTTCTGGGGGTGTGTAAATTGTGGTGGTGTTATCAGTTTAAGGAGAGGCAGTTTGTAAGGTGAAGCTGTGTTTGGAATTAGCAATTCTATGAATGACAGTGGGTCTTGTCACCTATCGAGGACAGAAGGGCTGCTTTGCTACTCTTGCAGCTACTTACAAGTCTGTAAGTGGTGGCTCGCACAGTGGTGTGAAGACAGTCTTCCTTTTGGAATCTTCTTATTTCATCTGTTTATGTTTCAGGAGATTGTTCATTTAGCCTGTCTTCTAAGTTCCTACTGATCTTCATGTTTTAGTGCAACATATATGTATTTTATTAGGGCCACCCCATTTCTAGATTTTTGAGTTACTCATGTATTTCCAATAATAAATAGAGAATATATGTTTTTATGGAGTCTTTAAATATATTTATGAAACTTCTATATCAGAACTGGAAGTTAGAACATATAATGTATGTGAGATCTCATGTTGAAATCTGAGTGGAAATGAATAGTTGCTCAGCATCCAGACAAATTTTTGACAGATATGGGAATCTGATAACCTCATTTGCAAATACGTAAGTGCACAGTCTTCCAAAGAGCTTGAAATATTATATAAACAACAACTATTTATATTTGAGATCCTCCATTTTGATATATTTAGATACTAAAACTTAGCCTATGGGAATGTACAGTAAGTGGTAAAGTGGGAGTGTTTTAAAGTAACTATGGAAGGTAATTCATCCTACATGCTATGGCTTTGGAAGCCCATGTTCTAAGTTTATTTAGGATCACTTGTATTTGGTAAGCATAACACAACATCAGTTCTGTCAACAAAATAGGATCATAGAATCATTTTGGCTGGAAAAGACCTTTAAGATCATTGAGTCCAACCATTAACACTGCCAAGTCCACCACTAAACCATGTCACTAAGCACCACATCTACACATCTTTTAAAAACCTCTAGGGTCGGTGACCCAACCGCTTCCCTGGGCAGCCTGTTCCAATGCTTGACAATCCTTTTGATGAAGAAATTTTTCCTAATACCCAATCTAAACCTCTCCTGCTGCAGCTTGAGGTCATTTCCTCTTGTCCTGGCACTTGTTACTTGGGAGAAGAGACTAACACCCACCTGGCTACAACCTCCTGTCAGGTGGTTGTAGAGTATGATAAGGTCTCCCCTCAGCCTCCAGACTGAACACCACCAGTTCCCTCCACCACTCCTCATCAGACTTGCTCTCTAGACCCTTCACCAGCTTCATTGTTCTTCTAGATGAAGTCATAACCAAATATTTACAAGATGCACTCTGGTAAAATCTAAGATTGTAGAGAGAATGAGGTATAATCATTGTGAATTAACAGTAGGCTACTTATCAGACTTGTGACGATAGGTAAATTATATGAACCAGTTTAACCCACAAATAAACACAAATTGTAATCACAAACCTTGAAAATCTTTGTTAGTGTCAATTGATTCAGATGTGTGTGAGATCTTTAAAGTGCAAGGCTAACCTTAGTTTTTAAATACTTTATCCTGCTTGGGAGAGAAGTCAATTACTCTAACTGGCTTGCAAAGAGAGATGGTTGGTCTGTCTTTAGTTTTTGAGGAAACACAGAAAAAAAAGAATTAAAACATGGAGGAGAAAATGTTCTCTAAAGGTGATTGGCTTGCATAAAGTCATTGATGAAGCAGCATGGAAAAAGATCCCAATGAGTGTGAAAGACAGGCAGAAGGTTTAAACTACTATTAAGAATATTGTGGAAGGTCAAGGGTCATCTTTAAGGCTCACTGAAATATTTTGATGATTTTTTTTTAAAGGTATAACAGAAATTAATATCTTGTGGCATTTTTTTTTTTTCCCCACTCAATACATCAGAGAAACATAGTAGAAAAGAAATGAGGACAAAAAATTCTGAGGCATCACATTTGTGTAGTTTTCATCAAGTAGCCCCTTCTGTGCCATGGTGGTGAACTCCTTTGTTTTTCCCTATTGGTCCTGTTGGGTATTTCCAAGATACTGCTCACGCAGAAAGAAGCATGGAGGCAAATTCTGATTGTTGCCTGTGAAGGCATTCTTGCCTTCCTGCTGTGCAAGAAGCAGGATTTAGGGGCTAAATTGGCATGTTCAAGGAAGCTCTGTTGGAGAAGTAGCTGGACAAGAGCTGATTTTTTTTTTTTTTAATTATTTTTCTTTTTTAACTACCAGATAATACCAATCTTTGACTACCCTGGTAAGAAGCTGTGAACTGGTAAATACTGGTGTCGCTGTTCACTAGTGTAGCAGAAGTCCCTTAACAGGGAGTAGTTATTTTTGCTATTACTCAGTCATCCTGTGGGTTGGAATTGTTGAAAGTGTTTTGGTATGCAACTTTCCATCTACTGATTTTTAAGGTCAGTGTCTTCTGGGGGAAGGATGTAAGCCTACTATCAGGGCACGGTGTCATATACCTTTATCTTTTGTCCCAAACACTGAACTTACTTTGTGGAAGTTAGTAATAATAAGGACCTTTTCTGTACTCTTTCTCCAAAGAAAGTCCATGGTTATTAGATCGGTGGGTCTTCTACTGCTAATATCATTAAGGAGGAGGATTCTTGCTTGGGAATCCAAAGGTGGGTGAGAAACAGCAAATTGCACTGTTGTGCGCCTAAGTTCTGTGAGAAGGGTAACAACTGGAAGAACAATGTCTATTTATACAAAGGAAAAGACAGAAAAAGGGTTAAGCACTAAGCAGGCACATCTCTGAGTGCAGGGAGGCAGAAGAGAAGAACATGTTGGTTTTAAAATTTTCAGCCAAGGAAATTCCTGACTGTCACACTAGGAAAGTGGCAACCAGTAATGTGATAGTGAACAGAAGAATTGTCCTGTTTCAGATTTTCTATTCCTTTTATAACATACTCCAAACAACTGAATAGTCATCAAGACAAGTAACAAGCCATAATAGTTTAACCTTTTGTAATGGAAGGTAAAGTTAAATGATGGTTTCTGTCACTTGTCCTGAGATCTAGGGCTAAGTCCAAAAGTGAACGACATGGTGATATCAGGTGGTATGGAAAAATCCCATGGTCATATCTCCTTGACCACTGTATTCTGGACCACCTGATACTTAAAAGAAGTTTTAAAGGCCGTGAAAGAGAGCCATGTAAAAGAAGCAAGAAATTAATAGAGGATGAATACAATAAGTGGCTTTTATTATGTTTTTTCTGATTGCTGATATATTGATGCAACTTCCAAACTCAAGAGATAAAGTAGTGTGTGAATATGTATATATATCTATATGTAGTTGTAGGTTGGAGGAACTTGTGTCATTTTGAGGATTTAGAAGAGAATGCCAGTGTATATGGCTGTGTGACTAGCTTCTTTGGTACAGATGGATATATAATCATAGAAGGGTTTGGGTGGGAAGGGACCTTAAAGATCATCTAGTTCCAACCCTCCTGCCATGGGCAGGGACACCGTCCACTAGACCAGGTTGCCCAAAGCCCCATCCAACCTGGCCTTGAATGCTTACAGGGAAAGACCATCCACAGCCTCTCTGGGCAACCTGTTCCAGTGCCTCACCACCCTCACAGAGAAGAATTTATTCCTAATAGTCAGTCTAAATCTACCCTCCTTCATCTTAACTGTAATTTTGTAACAGGAGAAACCATATGCTGTTACTGCTGCGGTTTGGGCTACATAGGTAGAATGCGTACTTGAATTTTCCCTCACTTTCCTTTTTACGAGATAAGTGAAAGCTTAACTGAGAAGGACAGGTGAAGGTAGGTTATGGACAGACGAGGTTTTGTAAATCAGCATTTCTGTACTTCAGTACATTCTTACTTGATATAGGTCTTGTAGATTTTTAAAGAGAAAAACATACAGATCCATTTTAAATATACCATTTCTTACTCACAACTTTCCTCTTACGTTAAAGCACCCTTAACAGAATCATTGATTTGCTCTTAATTTGTCAGTAATACGAAATCTATGAAACATGTAGTTGGTTTTAAATTTGAAACATTCATTTGCTTTGTAATGCCTGCTGTATAACTGAGGGCTTATTTAAATTTAGCTTAAAAAGGCACATCTGAGATTTTAATTGGTATATGCTACTCTTCTGGTGTGCCTGTTTTGCATGACGAGACATGACATTTTCTTGAGAATTGTGGCCTTTAAGGATTTTTTTTTTTTTTTTGCTTGTGCAATAGTCCAGTTCTAAGCTTCCCCCCTTGAGTGTTTTCAGATGGTGCTGTATCCTTTTACTGTATGATGCTAAACCATAACATAATTTGTTCCTTACCCCCTGCTCCCCAGTTTCTAGTTTAGGTTGGGTCCACATTATTGCAGACAGCATATCTAGGAGCCTGTTCTGCATCTTGAGAACAGCCCTTTTTACTTACTGATTATAGGAGGGGTAGTCTCCTGGGATAAAGTGAGCCCTCCTGCCTTTTATGCTTTTCATGAATTTTCCTATTGTACTTTTTTTTTTTTTTACTTGCAGTTTGGCCACAACAATATTGGATAATACAGACACACAAATAATGAGTGTCTGAAAGCTGAGATGCATTTATGGACTTCTTTGTATTGAACGTCAGCTGAAGTACAAACCTCTCCTCATCATAGCTGATCTGTTTCTCCCACTGTTTGCTGTTCACTGATTTCTGTCAGTTTAGCCTGACTCCCGCACTGCTTGTTTCTCCCTCTTCCACTTGTATGCCTGTATAACACTTCCCATTCATTCAGTTCCCTGGGTTTGCTATGTTTATTCTGGCTGATACAGTAAAATGGTTGAGCACCAATGGTTCAGCAGGTGTAAGAATATATACAAACAAAACCTGTGAAGTTGAATTTGTAGTGTGTAAATGTCTGACCATTGGCTTTAATCTGACTGGCACTGCTGTTCTATCATGACACTGACTGCAGCAATAATGGCAACCTGAGTGTTTACCAAGATAGAAAAAGAAATTCTGTATGTTCTGTCCTCACATCCTCATTTGCTGAGGACACGTATCCTTTAAGACGTAAGCATGTGCTAGAAGTTAAGCTTGGAAGTGTTTTGCTGAACAGTGTCCTTTCAATCATCCTAGTTTCAGTCTGCAAAAATTGAATATAACTAGGAGGTGGGGGAGTTTTCTGTTGTAACTGATGGTAATATCATAAACAGGATTATGTCTTGAGTTGTAAGTGGCAGATCAGACAACCATCAAGAGAGAAAATCTGTTTTCCAGCAAATATTCTCAGTGATAAAGAACCTTAGGAGAGAAAGATAAAATATGATATATAGGCAGAATTGTTTCTATGCAGAATATTTTTTTCCAGATTTCCCTTGAGGCATCAGATGTTCTCTGAACAACCAAGAAGTTCGTTGTGCTTCTGATCAGCTTCCCACACATTTTCACCCACACCACTTTGCTGTGTCATCTTAATGTCATTTTTAAATACTAACGAAAGAAGCATTTTGTTTATAATGCAGAAATAAAAATCTGAGAGAGGAAAGAATGTATCTTGTATGTTATTTTAGCAGGTCAAAGCTGACTCATGAGTAGCAAATACGAAATAAAGTAATTAATGTATTTAAAATTCACAATTCCTGAGTTAGGGATTTATTTAAGAAGTACTTTGTAGTCTTCAGATTTCATAGACTTTTTTCATATATGATTGGTATTATTTTAGAAAGTTTACCTTGCTGCAAAGTATTACATTTAGGATATATAGCAGTATAGCAATTTGTAAAATGAGATGTAACTGGTGCTTTAATTAATTGAGTGTGCTAAACTGAACAGGGGCCAGGTACACTGTGGAGGCCAAGCGTGGAAGATGGAAAAGCAACCTTTTTCTAGGGGTGAAATGGTGAAATGTGCCCCCCCCCAAAAAAAACCACCAACAAAAAAAACCCACACAAAAAAAACCCCAAACAAACAAAAAAAACCCCCCAACAAACCACAAAAACCAACCAACAAACAAACAAAAGCTATGATACAATTTACTTGGCATGGGAAGTTTTAGTCAACTCTTGTCATTTACTGCCTTTGTGGTGGTCTGGTATAAGATTTTCCTAGAAAAAACAGAAATATGTTACTGCCACCATTGCAGGCAAGCACTCATGCAAGTTAGTATTTGCACCAAAACGAAAAATTTTCAGAATTACTGATCTTCCACCATGTAGTGTCTTGGAACTGCAAGGTGGAAAAAATTACTCCTTGAGAGGTCAGTGAAGCTTGAACTAGCTTCTTCTGGGGAAACAGGAGAAAGGTGTTGATTTTGGGGCAAGAGCTTGATCTTTGTGGCATAACAAATAACTAAGAGGAAAGGAAAAAAAGTTCCAGTTGTATGTGGAAATCACTGGCAGTATATGAATAGCAATGGTAGAAAAATGATTTGTATTAACTATATCACATATTATCAGTAAAACAAGTGCTCTACTGCATCTCTCCTGTACATTTCTAGACAAAAGTCAGTCTAGTTTTAAATTTGCTATTTGTTGTTATACTGGACAAACAGAATACTTATGTCCAGTTTTTGTTGGCTATTGGGAAACTTGGTTGGGATTTTGATTGAAGTGGGGTGGTCTTGAGATTAATTTGAAATTAAGTCCTCCATGACTATCTAAACAAAAAAAATGCTTAAATTTAAATTAACATTTAATTCAATTTATGTAGAAGTTGACATCAGCTTTTAATTTTTGCTTAACAGTCTTACGAATTTCTTCACGTGCAGAATAATAGAAGCTTCCAAATTGTGGGGTATGTAGTGCTACAGTTGCTGTTTACTTTGCAGCAGTAGCTACCAGCCCTTTTAATGACCCCGTGGTGATAAGGACAAAGATCTTGTGCTTGAAGGACATGAACTGCAATTTTTGTCTCAAAGTGGTAACCAACAGTCTAGCTCCCCTGCTATCTGAAAGACTACCCAAAATACTAATTTTAAAATGTGTATAAAAGTGTCTAAGAAAGCAAGAGAAACATTGCACGGTTGTTGTTAAATGTAGTGTTTTATGACAAACTTTACTTCTGAATGTCACCCGTGAGGAAAGGGTTTCCAGAACTAGTGGTAGTGTAGTGCAAGCTATCCACTGTAGAAACATCTACCGCTAGAGGGGCTAAGTTGTGTCCCACTTGGATTGTGTTTCTGTATTTAAAAAGCAAACAAACAAAAATGAGTTCAGAAAAAACACTTATTTTCCAGTAACCTTAGAACACAGGTAAGTCTATGACTTACAAAAATAAAATGGCCAGAGTTGCTAAATTTTATGGGCAGAATTTTATTGGTGTGCGTTAGATTTTTTATTTTTTTTTTTCCTCTTGGCTTCTGTAGTTGTACTCCTGATACGAAGAGAACCTGAGACTTACATGAACTGATGTAAAAAGCAATGGTGTGAGTGACAATTAAGGTGTTGATTAATTCTATCTGAAGACCTCAAAGGTCATTCTTTTATTAACTTGAGCATGCTGTTAAACCTTGGAACTTTCTCTTGAGTTAGACTGATGCTATAGTAATTTGTCATAGTAATTTGTTTTTTCCCCACTTTCAAATGCATCCATTTCAAATCTGGCTTTTTGTTTCCTTTCATTTTACATTCACATCTATCTACAAGAAAGAATTGGAGAGAGCATGAAGCTAATTACTTTGTGAATGGGCGTTAACTGTAATGTCTGTTGCCTATATATATATATATGATGGCGATTGCTGCTTATCGTTATCTTAACATATGATGAAAACTTTAAAACTATTGGAAAGACATGAGTTTCAGGAAGGCCTCTCGATCCTTCCAAGCTGTTATCAATCCTATTTCACGAAAGGCTGAATTAGCTGCTTTGTTAGTCTTAGGAACATGACTTTTAATCATCTGATAATAGTAAGGTTATGTGAGAGCAGACTCTCTTCTGATGGTGGAACTTAACTATCCCTTGTGCCTGGGCTCCCAAGATGCTACTTACATATCTTTTAAGTGATGTGGAACAATGTGCTGTTCACTGTATCACCTCTGTACACCATTATTACTGACTTGAAAAAAATTTCCTTTTCTTCAGCACCTAAGTTACAAGAATTAACAATAACAAATATTTTTCTTCTAAAAATATTGATTGCTAATTTACAGCTGGAATTTTTTATTCATGAAGGTAAAAACAGCTGCCACATGGCTTCTCAAATGAAGTCTTCACCAGCAGAAAAGAATTGCTATGTTGGGCTGTTTTCCTTCATGTTTTCTAAATATAACTCAACAGCAGTCTGGTTCCTGAAGCCATCTGCATTAATATCTCTAGAGAAAATAAAATATCATATTAGTCACTTATAAAATAAGTGAGCGTAACTTGGCAAAAATGAAAAGAATTCTGCATAAGGAAATACCCTTTTGAGCAAAGACAGAGTTGTTAACGTGCTACAGCATAGAGGTTTTATGAGAGTAGTGATTGTGCTTGTCTGCTGTTTATAGGCACCCAACTGTGGAGGCGCTTTCAAATTTACTTATTTTTTTTAAGACCTGATTTTGAGAGGGTAGTAATTATTCACCTTACTCTGAGATTTTTCACTTCCTGTTTTAAGCCTAAGCATTGTCTAATAGGAAAAGAGTAATGATTTCTCTAAAGGTGAACCAGAGTAGCAGCAGGGAAGGAGGTTTAAAGTGAACAGGTGGAACTCCGGTAAGCCACTTGTTCCAGCATATCAGCAGTATCAATTTTCCATAATTATTTATGAAAATAGTCTTTTGAAGTGACACAGGGAAAATAAAATAACCTGCATTTCATCTTCTCTGTAGTGTCACTAATGTTTTTCTTTATAGTCATATTTTTTCTGTCCTTTCTTTGTTTTGTTGCATTCATGTGTTTGCTTGTAGTGATAAATCATAATCAAACCTTTCTCATCATTCAGACCTGCAAAGATATTCACAGAAGGGCAACCATTTAAAACAGCTTTCCTTGAGTTACCATCACTAAGATTTTATAGGTATGTTGTTCAGTATTCTTTCTTCTACTAGAAAAGGTTATCCTGTCATTACATTGCAAACCAAAACTGTGGACTGCAGTTCTAGCAGGAATCCATCTGCCTTACAGTGACTCACAAAACACTCCGTGTGATGCCTGGTTCTCCATGCATTGCTGTTCTTACTCTGCATTCCTTTACATTTGTGTGGTGTTTTTTTCTGTTTGTTTGGGTTTTTTGGTCCATCTTAGGTATACTTTTTATTTTCTGAATTAAGGTGTGGCAATAGCAGCAGCAGACTTCACATGACTTATAGTTAAGCATTGGGAGGAAGTGGTGGTGTTACTTTTGTTGTTTTCTTGTTTACTTTGGATTTTTTGTTTATTTTTTTTTTTTAAATCCAAGGAGGTAACTGTAGTATTTGTATAGATAAGAAACATTTCCTTATGAACCTGTATATTTTTTATAGTAAATAATGCTACAGTAGAGGCAGTTTGACTTACAAAAGCTCAAGACTGTTAATGCCTTCAGTTTTAGGCATCTGTTGACACATAGCAGCTTTCCCTGGAGGCTGCGCAGTCTGGCCGTGTATATCCCTTTTTTGATTAAAGCTTAAGATTTTCATTCAGGTGTCAAATTGACAGCTATAACAGCCTTCAGACAGTGTATAAGATCTCTAGCTCTATGTGTGTTTATCCATAAACTTCGACTTGTTGATTATTTTAAAAGATTTGAAGTAATTTCTGCAGTTACTGCCTTTAAAAAGTCATCACTTACTAGTGACATCCATACAGTGGTAATTGAGCTAGAACTCTAAAATATCATTATCAACTCCAGGTAAATGCTGCCTTTTCTATTTATGACACCTCTAATGCACGCATTTCTGTAGATAAAGTTTGATAGCATTTTTATCGAATACACACTATTTATGCTATCAGTGTTCCTCCTGCATATTTATAAACTTTCCTTTAGAAGGATGTCAGTGTATGGCCAAGACAAGAAGGAAACGCGGCTAGAATACAGCGTGCAATCCTCTAGACTGACAAAATAGTCTGTGAAGGGTGATTTTTAGCTCATGTATTTGAGCATCTCAGCACTGTCAAGGGGTTTCTCTCAGTTCTGTAAAAAAAGTCCTTTGAATATAGGAGCTGAACCTCAGTTTCCTTTAGCCATGTTCTTGCTGTGAATCCTGTGTAGTTTGTACGACAAATTTAATGAGCGGTCTAGTTAACTTTAAATATCTGATGATGAACTTCTGTCCTGGCTCAAGGCTGTCTGTAGCACAGAGGGAATCAGTAACTTACTACTTGTTCTATTAACTAAAACTTAGGTTGGAGGCTACTGTGAGTGTTCTCTAGTCAGTGTTCACAGAAGAAAGGGTGATGTACCAGGTACTACTAACACATTTTTATTTACAGTTATTATTAACGGTTTCTCCAGGTACTCATAACCCATTTTTCTTAACAGCTTGTTTTAACTTTTTTTTTCTTTAACACCTCCCAAACCTTTATTACTGAACAAAAACAGTGAAACAAAAATGTAGATTAAGAGCATTAAGAAGGAATGTGAAAAACATTTCTGTATTGCTGTGACTGTCCAGTGCTTTGAGAATTTTAATGGAGTACCCATTCATACCGCCTGTAAGAAAGCAAATCCATCAGCAAAGAATGTGAGAACATCTGGAGTGCAAGCTACGTATCTAGGTCAACAAATGACGGTTAAGTTGTTGCTTAAAAATGGTACAAGTTAAGGATAGTGGTTGAGCCTTACTTCTGCAGGATTATCTTAAAGTCGTACTTTTTTGTTGTTGTTCAGTGATTTAATTTGTCTTTCAAGTTGCTGGGAGAATATAATTTTCAGCTTCAGCCTACAGCTAAGGTAATTTTATTGATCTTGTTAGGAATGTGCATCAGAAAGTATGATGGCAACAAACTTGGTCACACGGGAGCAACGTGTCTTGAGAGACACTTGCAGTAAAGGATAATGTGCCTTTGATGTCTGAATGCTGTTTCTCCAGAGAAGAGAGTTTTTATTTAAATTTTCATAGAGCTCTGGATACGAGATGTTTAAATCCTTTATACCTGTAACTTACAGACTTTTTCTTCAGTGCAGTCTGGGGTTATTCTCATGCTTATAGAGGGCAAACCAGAGTGGCCTAGAAGGCACGTATGTGTCTTTGGTGGAGTACTTTATTATATGTCTAAGTGTATTAGGTTGTATGAAAAAAGAAATGGTGAAGTGAATGAGGGAATTCAGTTGAGTAATAATGGACATTTAAAAGTAATTGGACAAACATGGCAGTCCTTTGATATTCTACAGTTGTACAGTATAGGCAAATGCCAAGTTATTTTTAGGAGGCTAAGTGTTAATGTACTCTTAAAAATTGAAGTGAATATGGGTAAAACGAGTAGAATCTTATCTGCTCTTCTGTAAGTATACTGAAAAGTGCATTGCTATTATCTTAGTCTTATCCCTCAAATAGAAAATATAGCTGTGCTTTTAAAGTAATTCCAGTTTGGGTTTTAGGACACTTGAATTGTGTGTGTGTGTGTGTGTGTGTGTGTATATATATATATATACACACACACACACACACACCCCCATAAGTAGGCCTTTAGAGTCATTATATTCTGATGGGGAAAGAATACGTTTAGGAACATAGATAAGAAAATCGGAACTACAAAATGTTACTTAGAACCGTGCGCTATAGCTGTCCTCACATAAAGTACCTTTTCACATAAAGTACCTTTATGTAAAATACTATTTATGTGAGTAGGCTTTTTTTCAGAAGTAAATTATATCAAATTCTGATTTCAAGATATAGCATGTTTGCTTTATTCCTGTCTTACACATTAATAATCCATAGCATTTTCACTGAGCTAAGGAAGACATTTCTTTGAATATTTTCTAGCCAACTGATTATCTCCTTCAACTGGAATGTTAAAAAAAAAAAAAAAAAAAAAAAGAAAAAATTGCATAGCTCTGTACATCCATATGAGTATATATTAAAATACGTAGAAAGCAATGCAGGAAATAAGTCAGCAGTGGAGCTGTATTCCACCTAACAAAAAAAGAGCTCATTCTTTAAGCATTTGTGAATCACTAGAAAGAAACCTCTTGAAAAACTTTTTACTATTTTTTGTAACAGTAAATAAGGAAACAAACAAACAAAAAACCCAAAAAGAGCTAAAATTAATAGAACAAGCTAAAATGAATAACCAGCTAATGGCATGCTCATTGCTTAGGGCAGTGTGCAGCTGACGATGTGATGACAGACAGCAGACAATTTCTATTAATAGTCCACACAAGGTTGAAACTAAAGCAAATATTATTTGACTTCTGTTATTGTGGAAACCTCAGTGTAACATATATATAATGTAATCTCCAGAAAGTTCTTGTACTCCAAATATCTTCTGGCTCTTTAGAGTTGTCAGATAATTCCAAAATTGTACTCCTGATGATATTGTCATTCTTGCTGGAAACTGACTTGGTTTTGTCAATCTGTGCCCCATGGTTTTCAGGGACCAAGACCTGTGTGGTATCCTCATGGCATGTGCTGGAAATGATGGGAATTAGGCTTCCTAGGAATTACTTCTCATCTCTCAGGATTGAACCGCAGAGTGAGAGTGAAGAGGAAAGACAGAAGCATGTAGTATGTTAAAATGCATCACCTGAAAAGCTCAGCTTTTGGGCACACAATTCAAACTAGTGTTTGCAACACGATTAAAAATGACTGTCCCTTAAACAGACCTTAATTATATGAAAAAGGGAGGTTCAAGAAAGCTTCAGCTTATCAGTAATTGCCTTTTGGATTTAATGTTTTAAAAGAAAAAGAAATGTGTAATTGAAGTGACTCATATAAGAAGAGCAGACTCTTAGTAATGGATGGTTCCTCTAGAGCACAGCTGCATGCCATAATCCACTTTTCAACATTGGTGTTGACTGATTCCATTCAGTAAATAGTCTTCAGGATAGAAAATCTTGTATTTATTTCCACACTTAATTTTCATAATATCTCAATGGAAATTTTTTCCCAAGAAATAAGAATGAAAACAGACGAGTCCAAAAACTTTGAAATAAGCATTTTAGAGCAGCAGCCATTATCTTTTATGTCAATTGCCAGTGTTATTTAGCTGATGTTTAGTAGTCAGAAAAGTGCTTTGTTTCATAATTCTGCTTTTACTTTTTATGACAGTCAGTAAGTCAAGTGAACCAAGAGCTAAAGAAGTGAATGAAGTTGAACAAAATAAACTAAAATTAGTAACATTATTTTCTTGCTGTGAGCAATGTATAACTGATTCATGATGTGATGAGAGTAAGGAGACAGATCTCAGTTTCCCATTTGAAATATATTTGCTCCATGTATTAATAATTGGTCTTACAGACCATGTCAACTGTATTAACTGTATGTCCTTGTGTTTTATTTTGACATTTTGAGGATGAGGATTTATTGCAAAGTCTTGAATATGGAGCTCTTGCCTGTTTGGGAAATTTCACCTCTTTCTCTCTGGCTGTATATTCTGTTTATAAATTGGGGGGTATATAGGAGGAGTGAAGTCTTTTTTTGGTAGAGTATGAAGAATGTGTAATTTGGGTGTGCTCTAAAAGAAGGTTCTGGTTCTCCGTTTGTTCTTGCTACCCCTTAGCCAACATTTCTTAAAGCAAAAAGCCAACTCTCTGTTTTTAAGCTTCTGGCTTAAGCTTTTTCTGCAGCTCACCTGCCTTTGCTACCCTACCCTTCTGTATGGGCTTGTTACTTGCTGACTGCTGCCTCCTCTTTGCAGGTGCTTCTGTTTGCTTTCCTGCCTACATCTTCCCTGTTTCTTACTCATGGCTTCTCACACGTTTGCATAGATAGATTGTTAAGGATTTTCTGATGGGAAATGAGAGAGTTGTGATTTCATGAGCATATGTGTTTTCAAATTTGCAAGGTTCTGCTCGGGAGCAGATGAGTTTGAAGTCTCTTTGGGTAGGTATCTGAGCTTGAGTGTTGGGGTTTCTTCTTTTGAAGTGCATTATTCTTTACCTGCCATATTCTGAACCCTGTTGCATAAACTGCATGTTGAGACAAGAGACAAAATGTTGATTTTAAAATGTAAAATACCTCTTACTTTCTACTGAGGGCAACATTTCTAGAGCATTCTATTGTGCACATAATTGCATGTGTTTCTGTTTGTGAGTTTATATTTTAATTGAGGTGTGCTACAGTAAGTAGAAAGTCATCTGGCCAATACTGAAAGGGCACTGAAGAAGTTGTTTTAAAGAAGCAATCTGAATGAGGAGGCAGGACCTATTTTAGAAGATACAGTTAGGTACTTAACTGAGGACCACAACAGAGAGAGGATTAACAGGTGGCATATGGGGAGTCATCCAGAAGTGATGATTTTGTTCAGTGGAGAAAGCCAGCTGTAAGTGAAAAGAGCAGTATTTCTGTTGAGATGAAAGTCTTTGTGAAGATGTAGCTTTGGCAGTTCTGAGCAGCTGAGTGGTGTAATCTTCAGCTGAGTTTTTTGAGGCAGAGACCATTCTTTTGTTATGTGTTTGGCCAGTGCCAAGCCTATTGGAGTTTTGATTTGTTGCCAGAGCTTTTAAATGCTAACCCATAGGCAATACCATTTGTGTAGTTACTGCTGTCAGACTAAGAATCTGAGGCAAGTTGTCTTCAGGAAAAGGCATAAATGTGTAACTGTATGGATAAAGCATAATTAGAGGCAGATTTATTTTCAGAGCTATTGTTATATATCACAACTTAATTTGTAATATTAAGGTGTTTAAATCTATACAGAAACATTTAAATCCAGTCATTAGTAACAGCAGCAGGGGTGCAAAGCGGCATTAGATTACTAGAAGCAAAGAGGTAATGAATGCAAGTCACCTTGCTGTAAGAATCCCAGTGGCTGTGTGGAAATGAGTGGATCTGAACAGGGATGCACTTCAGGAAACAAGAGAATTTGAACAAGAAAAAGAAGGTAGTGGATAGCGTTTTCTTGAAAAAGGATGAAAAATTTAATATGGAGGAAGAGACTAGTAATTTTTCTAGAGTTCCTAAGGTAGAGGAAAAACATAGCTATGTCAAATTTGTGTTAGAAGATTTGGCACTTTGATGATTTCACCCAAGTGAAATCTGTGATGGGCCATTTACACAAGCTTATCTACCATTTGTTTTCACTTTCTTAATGCCTATGATAATTTTATATTTAATAATAGGGTTTTTCTAGATATGCAGAAGTATATATATATATATCAGTGTTATCTCTGCTCTTTCCATATTTGCTGAGAAAGGGATGCATTTGCATTCTTTTCAGTGCAATACTTTCTTCTCTCATGTCAAATATTCAGATAGACTAAGTTGCCGCTTGTCTGGAGAAACGTTTAGGTTACAAGTTTTAGAGGAATTAATGTGGTTCTTCAATGCTATTGGAAGTATTAAGATGCATTGAATAGCAATAGTTACAAATCCGAAGCCTCAGATAAAAGTAAACAATTTTTTCACATCAGTAGCAATAAAGATGCTTTTTTTGCTTTTACTTCCCTCCTTTCTGCATCAGCCTCCCTTCCTCACACAATCAACAGCATGAGAACCTTGTAACGATTTTTACCTGCATCCCTGAGAATGCTCTGTGGCTGAAAGAATTATAGTTGGGAAAATCTGTTTTATTCCATTCAGAGTTTTTGTTTGTTTTCAAAGCAGAGTAGTTTTATATAATAAATGCCATGGGAGGGCTTATGGGAGGCCTTACTCATAGGGCAGAAAAAGATTCAGGAAGACAAATGTCCTGGCAGGGCAAAGCAACACCCGTTAGCCACACAAGAATGATCAAGACTGAGAAGTATGGACCTCAAGAGCTACTTCAGCACTGTTGTGAAATGGTTTGGGTTTTGGCTTGTTTGTTTCTTTGTTTTTTAGATTAACCATATGTATTGGGTTTGTGTGGCAAGGTTTTGGTAGCGGGAGGAGGTGCGTAGCTACAGGGGCAGCTTCTGTGAGAAGCTGCTAGAAGCTTCCCTTGTGTCTGACAGAGCCAATGCCAGCCGGCTCCAAGATGGACCCACTGCTGGCCAAGGCCAAGCCAGTCAGCGCCTCTGTGATAACATATTTAAGAAGGGGAAAAAACAAGTTAGAGCTTTTGCANATGCTGGAGCAGGGGAATGATGAGAGGAGTCCTCCCCCTGAGGATGAATAGCAGCAGAGACAACGTGTGATCGACTGACCGTAACCCCCATTCCCTGTCCCCCTGTGCCGCTGAGGGGGGAGGAGGTTGAAGGTGGGAATGAAGTTGAGCCCAGGAAGATGGGAGGGGAGGGGGGAGGTGTTTTAAGATTTGATTTCTCATTGCTCTACTCTGTTTTGCTTGGTAATAAGTTAGACTAATTTTCTCTCTAAGTTCAGTCTGTTTTGCTTGTGATGATAATTAGTGAGTGATCTGTCCCTGTCCTTTTCTCGACACACAAGTGTTTCATTATACCTTTTCTCCCCTGTCTAGTTAAAGAGGGGGAGTGATAGAGCAGCTCTGGTGGACATCTGGCCTCCAGCCAGGGTCAACCCACCACAGCATATACTGGACACATTGACTCATTTCAGAGTGCATTTGCAGTTATGTTAACTAGGGTAAAAATTAGGTGATCGGTGAGTCCTTAAACTTCCAGGCAGTATCTGTGTTAGCATTTGGTTTTGGAAAGAACAAAAAAAATGTTGTTCAGAGATTCACATCTTGCTGCAAGGCTTCTGTTAGAAGGAAACATTAACTGAAAAACTATTACTTTAATAGGTAGAAGAATTTTGACTACTGGTTTTCTATAAATACTTTAGGAATACACTTGTCTCAAAATTTGGTTGGTTTGTGCATTGCTCTAGAGATAATTGACTTTTGAAGGTAGCTTTTAAAGATAATACAGAAATAATTCTCACATCTTATGAATTACCAGGCACAAAGGAGAGTACTTTTGTATTCATCTGCATAGATTGTCAGTGGCCAGATTATCATGTATATGCTGTATACTAACTTCACAGCTAATCTGAAGCAGGAGGAATCTGAACAGTGTTTTGCACTCTGATAAACACATCGGTGTCATGATGGGAGTTTGGGGAATGACCAGAAACGATCTAAACAGAAGAGGGAAGTATCTGTGGTTTCAAAACAATTTTAGCAGAGGGAAGACCTATGAATTGGTACTGCGACTTCTCTCTTTTAAGGGTTTATTCTGGTTCGTTATCCTGCTCTATTTTTCACTTACATGTTCACTGGCATTGAGTTTAAGATTAAATATTATTTAATAATTTATTAAATTACTACATAAACATGGTCATTTATGACTACATAAACATGGTCACCAATTTAATTTCAAGTGTTGCCTGACTTATTTTTCTTTGGTATATGGCAATGCATGAATTTATACATTTGGAGTTTATGATAATACCTCATTAATATATATTGCCATGTTTTAAAATTGAACACTTGCCGTTGCCTCTGCACCTTTCTTGACTATTATATACTTTTAATATTGTGGCATTTCTATCTGTAATAAACCAGTAATACCACGTAAACAGTTCTGCAGCAATGACAGGTTTAAAATTATTCTTAAGTGGTTTGGGCTTTTTAAAATACATGAGACAGAAATATGAAAAAACCACTGTTGTCTTCCATTTTTGGAAAACCGAGCAAATTCTTTTCTCATCAATGCTCTTCTCAAATAATTCTGTTAAGCTTTGCCTTAGTTGCAGTCATGTAAGTAGTAACATTGTGATAGGTGTTGGAACAAAAGAATTTTCTTTTCCTCTTACGGTAGTATGTATACATTTAATATCAGCAAAGGTTTCTATGTGTTTGGGTGTTACATGCACAATGAATTTTTAAAAAAAGAAGCAGATTGACCTGTAAAGAGAAGGACACTTATGCACAGATTATGATCTGAACCATCTGAAATGGTTCTCTAAGAAGCCCAGGAGGGTGCTGTTTTCTGTAATGGCCTTATCAATTGGCAATGGCCAACTGGGATGACCTGACAGAATAAAAAAATAGAAAGCAGTGGAATCATCAGAGCAAAGGGGTACAGTGAAAAATGCCTCTTTCCCCACTTCCTCACCTGTTCTTAGAGATTTTTATTGTACTGAACCGTAGTAAAGCTGTTTAGTTTGTTTAATTCCTTCTGGTTTTTGCCATTAAAATCCAAATGTCAAAAATACTAAGGTCACAGAACTTATCAGGATAGTAGGCAGGTTTAAAAAACCAATGTCATTACACGTAGGCTGTGGATGCCTCCGTCCTGTGCCAAATATGTTTTTGGCTTACAGTAGAATCATGATACCGCTTAAGAAAGATGATAACATAGTTTCCTTTAAGGCAATGTACATTTTTTAGACAGCAAATCAAATTGTGATAAAATATATTGTCTGCACATTTGGGCTTTTTAATATAATTCTAGTTGTGAAAAGCATAGTGATATGTTGGGGTTATTGCTGGCGCATACCTTGTAATGTGGAATGGAAAAAGATGCATATTTTTCAGTTTGTTGTACAAAGTGTGTCAGAAGATTTCAAATCAAATGTTTGAATAATAGTTATGGCTTAAGATGAATATTTTGCTCATAATGGTATAGAACATGGCTCTGCTAAATAATGAGGAACTGGAAAGAGCCATTACCCTTAAAATGAAACTTTTTTAAGAGATGTCTTGTTCTGTGATGATTATTAACAGTATATGTAAGTTGCTGGTCAGACGGAGTTTTTTTAGGAGTGGACCACAGCATGTAGTTGGCTAAGGTTTTATTGTGTTCATAAATTACAACTTTTTTAAATTATAGGTGTGCAATTCTCTCACCGCAAGTGTGATGTCTTCAGAAAATTATTACTTTTATTACTGGACTGTTACACCTTTGCTCTGTGTGTAGGTTGTCTGTGGTTTGGGGTTGGTTTGGAATTTTGGAGTTTGTGGGGATTTTTTGTTGTTGGGTTTTTTTGTTGGTGGTTTTGTTTGTGGGTTTTTTGGTGGAGTGCTTTTGGGTTTTGTTTGTTTGGTGTTTTGTTTTTTGGGGGGTTGTTGTTGTTTTTAGAATGGTGTCTGAAGCTTCTGATCCAGGATGTTAGGACTGTCCAGGATAGCCCTAAACCCTTATGAATAAATATTACTAATGACTTACAAACTTGTTCGTAACATTTCTTGCTTGCACTATATGCAAAATTGAATGCAAATTGGAAATTGTTACTTTTTTGTAAGATAATTTAGATTTCACAAACCAAAATGGGAATTTTGCACTTCCTTAGCACCTGTTAAGCTCTGACATGAGTAATGCAGTATTTATCTGAAGATAATCAGGTCATCTTTTTATGAGGCAGGCAAAAATTACCAAGAAAAATTGCACATCGTATTCTGGAAGCAAAAAAGGTAAATACACAGTGTTTTTGCACCACAGCTGGTAACATCTTTTTTTAGACTGGTCACTGAGGCTCTAATGTGGGATAATTAACTCTACCATACATAAAGTAAATCATGCTTTCACTCTTTGGGTGCTGCTAATGAAAGGCTCGTTAGGAAACTGTAGAATGAACTGTAGGATCAATTTTTAAGTCTGTCTAGTGCTGTTTACTTTAGATACCACATTACCTTATGCCACAGGGAATATAAGGAAGCAAATAACAATCCTTCATTCAGACATACATAAACACAAATATGCAGCACATGCAATACGAGTTTACCTCCAAAGCATTAATGGTTTCTTAGTGTCTGCTGAGAGATAAGTTTAATAATCTATAGATTTTTGGTCATTGTAGTAAATTTTGGCATGTCTGGGTCTTCTAATAATATACTTGGGCACCTCCACCAGCAGGAAAATACGGCTTAATGTACAGAATGTCTGAAGTGGTTTGTTCTTGATTACAAAAGAAGTTTGTAGAAGGCAGAGGAACCTAACTGAGGTTTAGTGCCTAAATCGCTGGACAATCACTAGACCATCAAATGAGGAAGGGAGACTTCATGAAGAGAAGGGTAAAAATGCCCTGGGCCTAGCCTGCCCTCCCAGATTAAAAATGAAAGAAAAATAAAAAAAGGTCAAGGCTGTATGCTTTGGAGTTCCTTGAGAGGACCGTTTTAAGCTTTTATGTCAAGTTGGCTTTACATGCATATAGTTTCCCTGTCTGAATCGTATGGGTGCTGATGACATTACTGATTTATGAATGGCAATTACTGATTTATATGGATGGTTTTACTTGCTTTTATTTATTGAGAAAGCTCCCTGAGCAATTACTCGTCAGTCATATATAAATTGAAAGAAAAAAATAATGCAATAAATAAAGTTCTGTGAGATACAGTAAAGCTTGCCGTTTCTAAAAGGAACCATGTAAGCTATATAGTAACAGCTAGTTTTAAACATGAAATCTATGACAGATAATTAGAGGTAGCTGGATGACAATTACACTATAAGCTTGCTTCCAGTATTTTATTTCACTTAAAAATCAACACTTTCATAAAGTTTTTACTGTAGATCTCCTCTATTAGTTGCTGAAATGAGCATGGTTATCATCAGAAGAGTCTTGTTTCTCCTTCCATTGATTGTCTGTATATGTGTTTTGCTGTGGATATGCATGTGTTTCAAGCTCCCAAATTTCAACCGACTTTTAGCAGGTAAAATGTGAAATTGATCTTTCGTTGTGCCTTTGTTGTTCTGAAGTGCGTGCTGAGTTATAGGCAAGTTTAATTTTTTTACTATATTCAACTGGACCACAGGGGAATCCTTGCTTTTAATTAGCAAATTGCTTTTCAGTTATGTTTTTCCATAAACTAATTACGATTGAGTTTGCATCGCACTGTGGTGCTTATCCATGTTGTCAAGTTTGTGTTAGGAAACCAGCTCACCAGCTGTGAAGGAAACCAGCCAGTGGATAGTACTTTCTTAAATCCAGAGATGCTTATTCAGCACTGAAATACTAGGCTATGAACTGATGCACAGAAAGTTTCAGATTCTTCAGCTTTCATGTCCTGATACTGGAAACTCTGAAAAGCCTCTTGGCCACAGCTGCATCAACAGCATGCAAGTCATCCCGTGTCTCAGGAGAGAGGGTGTTGTACCCTCACTTGTGTGCCCTGAACCAGCTAATATCACTGAGCAGACCTGCTTTGGTAGCAGTCATTTCTGCAACAAGAATCAAGTCACCACTGCTGTTGCTGAGGATCTTAGTCCATATGGCTCTGGACTCACTGATGGGTTTCCATTTGAATAGGAAGAGTCTTTGCACCGTCTTCAAATGTCGTGCAAGTGCTTCTTTCTTACACAGCATTATCCAACAGCTAGGGCAACTTTCTTGCTTCTTTATACATTTTGGGAGGGCTGTTGCTGAGACAGCACTTCGGCTGCTGTAGCTCTATCTGCTGTTGTAGTGTGGTCTTGGTAAGACTACGGACAGGCACCAAGTCACTTGCCAACAAGCCCAGCCATCATAGTTCTCTCTTCTTTTGCACTTGACTGCCCCACAGTCCATCCCAAAATCTCCATCCACCTAAAGAAAATGAAAAAATATGACTGAAGATAAACCAGTCCATGGACATGTGAAACCTTGCACAAATCTTCTGCTTTTCCCTCAGGTGAAGAAGGATTGCAGGGCCTTTTCAAGGAGTTGCTTGTTCAGAAATTAAGAAAGCAAATGTTTTTAAAGTAATCATTGTGTCATGCTTCTGAGACTTCAAACAAATTTTGGTTAAGCTATTACTGCTTTGAGGCCCCCACTGTGCAGGAGTGGTGCATGAACAATGAGTGAAAGGAAAAGAACAGTCTACTTTCTTTAGATACTTGAAATCTTTGAAATATGATGTCCACATGCCCCCATGCCCTCTTTGTGGGCATACCGCATACCTCATTCTGAAGGTTAAAAGGACACCAGCCCTTCATGCTGCTGGTATAAAACACATCCAGGTTTTTATGTGCTAGTGAACGGTTGCAAACCCAAGTAGAAAAGCATACCTCTCCTTTAAGGTAAATATTTCTCCATTTCTGCTTCTGGTCGTCCTGCTAGGCTATACTGTAAGGTGGAGCAAGTCTTAGTTTCTCTATCTACAAAACTGCTGTAAAAATAAGTGTGTGTGTGTATATATATATATATATAAAAGGTTGTTTGAGACTTGGCTGAGGTTTATATGCTTGGATTAAAGGTTCTGTAGGGGGTCAGTTCAAATGCTGCAAGTTCCGAGCAGCACACTTGAGCCACTGTTGCTCTGTTGCAATAGCAGGTATCAGATCAAATGAATGAATCAACATACCCTCTTCAGTATAATAGAAATGTCATTTGTGGTAGAATATTATCATAGGATTATGTCTCTTGCTTTGCAAATAAATAGCTTAGCTGCGCCTTGGCATTTAATAGCAACAGGAGACCATTATCCTCTAACAATGCACTATTTCATTGACATTATCTCTTAAGTAACACAGTATTACAGAAAGAAATTGTCTAGGCATAAGTGTTTCCTTCTACGCAGAAAACAAAGTGCAAATGCAAAGTTTATGTTAGTTCACGCAGCTAATTTCTGTTGATCTTCTGCATCTTCCCCTCATTGAGATAGAATTGTGAGCAGGGACACTTTTAATTAGAAAACCACACAAGCTAACCTTCTGCTTTCTTGGAAGACAGATTATGATACGTCATTGTTTGGGTTTGTTGATTTTTTTTTTTGACTTGGTAACTGCCAGGCTTTTGGCAGAGGTGTTGTTCTTCACTACACAAGGTCATGGATTCTGCTGTATGTTATATATACCAGCATGCCCCTTTCTGCAGTAATGTTCTTGTCTATTTGTCTCTATATTTCACCAAACTAAAAGTGGTCAGTACAAAATAATCTACTAGACTTTAAAAAAAAAATAAATCAGGGAATAAACTGCTCAGCCTGTTCCATGGCAGAAATTTTATTTGTATCTGGAGATCTCTGTAGCATGACCTACATTCTCAAAAGCCATAATTTGTGTTCTTTTATTCCTATATTTGCCTCATTGCCATTTTCCTTCCCTGAATTTACAAATATGTGGTTTGCTTTTGTGGAACGAGTATTGTTAATGTCCTGTTACTTTCATATTTTGCCCATATGTGGGATATCCTTAGCTAGTTGCAGATAACTGTGCTTCACATAAGGAAATTACATCTTTAGGGAACAGGCACGCAGAACATCAGATGTTAAGTCTGCAATACAGCCACTAAAATCTGTATGTGAGAGGCGGTTATATCCGCATTTAAGCTTGTTGTTCATGTACAACGATGGCACCTGTGCTTTCAAAGTGGTCTTCTACTAGGTTTTATGTATAATGTATGGTTCTTTTTAATAAGACACATAACAAGATGGTTTTTTACAGGATATTTTAACTGAAATTTTGAAACTTGCAGTTAAGTTGCTTCAGATCATTGCTAGACTCCATACTTCCTGTTCTACACTGTAGTCTGGACATTTTCTAAGTTTTCTCAATTTTCTCATATTGATTTTACATATATGATGTGGGATATTGCAAGCTGGGTTTTGATAACCTGTTCAGTTAGTTATTGTAAGATGTAGTCATTGAAATCGCATTTTATGGGAAGAAAGAAAAAAGAATGAGATTATGTAGGCAAATGAATCACTGCAAGAACAAATAAAAACCAAAATGTGAACAACTGATTAAAATGAATATGTAGAAACATCAAACATCAGTGTGTAGGAATTGCTTAATATCCTTGAACCGCTCTAGGTATAAGAATAAACTGAGTCATGGTGTGATTTCCCTAGATACTAAAATCCATCCGTTACAGTTGCTTTGCCACAAGAAAATTTCAGCAACTTTGACACATGCGCTCCATTTAAATACTTGATCTAGAACAGTAGATAGAAAATACTGTCTTACAGAACCATAAGTTCATAAAATTAGGGTGTTTTTACAGACAAGTTATTTGCTGTTAGACCACGTATATCTAGAGGTTTCTTTTACACATTTGAAAAGGCTTTCTGGCTCTGTAAGTATATCAGAAGTTGTGCACTTCATATTGCATTCTTTTCAACTTACTGAGCCCTTGAGTCTACCTATAGTGAAATTGTGATGCATTGTAGTGTATGGCCTGTGCTGTTACTGTTATCTTTAATATGAAATGCCTATTCCTTGCATTAAACAAAAAAGACTGAAATATTATTGTATATTATTGTATATTAATACAGACCATCACAGAAAAGAGGGGAGGAGTTTTCAGGGTGTTCCTCATGGTTGTTACTGTTAGAGGTTTCCCAGACGTTAGGTCCTTCTGTATTCATAAGATGATTGTATGCAACATACAGGCAGAGTAAAAGATTGGAAAAATTCTTAAGCAGCTGACAGGTGAATCTAACTGCTGTAATTAGCATATTGTACTAGGTGTGCAGTAATGTGGAATAAGATCAGAATCAAAGCTCCTCTGCTCAGATAGACACGTTGCCTGTTTAGCTGCAGAATCTTGTGAACTTGTATTTGGTTTGTATATTTCTGTAAGAGCTCTTAAAATATCTGCGGTAAAAGTAGCAATGCTGGGTCTCTGATGGCCATATTAACAACTAAACAGATGGACACTTTATAAATACTTAAGCTAAAAATAATCCTGTAATCTATAACCCTGTCCAGGAGACAGATAATTGAATTGCAGAAATATAAGGGAACAAAAGTCAACATACCTTTTTCTTTGAAATACCAGATGAGATGAATTCTCAACATGTTGTCAACGGCTATGGAATAAAAACTAGCTACCTTTATGGGAGGAAAGAATGGTACATTTAGATCATATGAAAATATAAACTGAAATGCTGTATTAACCTCAGAAAAAACAGGTCTACTGTGCTCAAGTTGACGAGGTGGACATGAAGGAAATTATATCAATGTTTTAAAACATTGCATGATAGATGGAGAAAATCATAGAAATGGTTTGGGTTGGAAGGGGCCTCAAAGATAATCTAGTTCCAACCCTCCTGTCATGGGCAGGGACACCCTCTGCTAGACCAGGTTGTAGTATCTTAAGAACAAGTCAAAAAAAGTCCTTTCTTTTTTTTTTTTTTTTTGGTCAAGCATTTTTCATAGGTGTGAAGCTATCAGTTCTTTCAGTACTTAATTTTTATGTATCAGTGAATATATTGCTGGTACTGGGGGAGGTAAGTAAGTATATCTTTCTACAGTTAACACTGTTTGGTGTAAGAGGATGCACAAATTGTTAGTATTTGAAGAAGCAAGAGAACTCTCTTCTGTTACTGTTTCTAAATGTGAATTTTTTGGAAGTCATCTGCCACAGTTCTCCTACATCATGGTAGAACCAAGAGGCACTGAAGTCCAATCCTTAGGATAATCTGTCTCATCTAACAGTGTATTCTAACAGGAAGGAAATAATATTCTTACACCAGTGTATTTTCTTCAATTTGGGAATGAAATGAGAAAGTCCTTTGAGCAAAATAAGACCACTGTTATCACTTGTGCAGATTAATACAGCTTCATGTCATGTCATGAAATTTCAATAATAAAACTGAGGGAAATACTAAAGTACTTAAAAATTAAAAAATTAAAAATTTTTCTTGGTATTTTCGCTTCTAGTTTTTAACCCAAAGTATAACTTGAGTGGCTGGTTAATTTGAAGCAAAAGGGTGGCAGACATCATAATTTTGTCATTTATATTCTGTCTCCAATACTGAAGAACAAATTAGTCCTATTGTATTATCAGTAATCAGTTTAAATGGCCAGTGTGGAAGAGTAAGCCCAATATGCAGCCTGCCTTTACAGATCTTTTAAAATGCTTGTTAACAGTTAATAGAGGTTAAGGACTAATTTATTCAAATTCTTAGTGAACCCTTCCATATGTAACATGATTAACCTATTTAATAAATACATGTGAATAGAAATACATGGCTATGAGTGATTCAGAATGTGACCCAGAAGAATATGTGCTATGAATAGGTGGTAACACTTAACTGTATATTTTAAACCAAAAGCTTCATAGAGGAATTAAGATGTGCTTTACTGCATTATTAGCTCCAGGTATAATTTGAATTTTACCTCCAAACTAGCATAGTATATACACATGCATTTGCACGCACACAACTCTAGCACAAGTTAAATGATATCTTAAATTCAAATTGTCTGCTGTGTCGAAAGATCTGGATTAAAGCGCAAATATTGTCGACACTAGAATGGAAAGGCAGCTATCGTCTGCTGCTGAAAGACCACAATGAACTGCTTAAGTCTTGTTCTGCCCCATCCGCTCCTACTACAGCAAGGCTGGCTTCCCCACTGTGTGGAAATAATGTGTGTTACTGTTAAAGTGAAGAGAATCCTTCACTGCATAATAAAAGTGCTGGCCTATTTACTATGAACAAAAAATGCTGAAGAATCCTCTGTAAGGTAGCTGCATTTTTCATGACATTAGGAATACAGTGAAAATAAATTAATCTGTGTATTTTTAATTATTCCTGATACTTTAAATATTTAGCTATATATGAAATTGTTCACTCAATGTATTTCAAAGTAAGTGTGGATAAGACCATTGGCATTTCAATTTTTCTTTAGAAATAGAGACTTAAAAAACCCCTTTTCTCGGGGTTGCTTGCAGCAAGGTGAGGTAACTTCACCAATCTCATGCACTTACATCCCACTTATCCTTTCCCACGTTCTGTTGAGCTAACTTTAGGAAGTGCATTACCATTTTGTGACAGTATAAAGTCCCCTTGAAACTACAAATTCATTAGATTATTGTGATCTATGACATTTCTGATAGTGCCCTGAATTCTTGAAGTAGGAAGCTGAGACACAAGTCACTGAAATGCAGAAGTCAATGAGATTTGTCCTTTTTCTTCTTTCTTCGTTTATTTCCTTTTCTCTTTTTGATTAGAGGTCTCAATTGAGATATTTCTCTGCTGGTTGTGTGAGGGCACATTGTCCTAAGAACATTTTTCCATAAACATTTGTTCCATAAGTAATTTTAACTAATGTCAAATACTTATGAATCATCCTCTTATCACTTACAAAAAAGAACTTTCAGTCTTCCATCTGCTTCTCCTTAATTTTCAGCTTTATTACACATGCAATTACAATTTTCCTCTTCTAAATAATTCACTGCACAGTTCATTTCACACAGAAGGTAAATGAATAAAAATTTGTTTTCTTTAGCATTAGCCTGTCTGTTTTCTATGCATGGCTGGCAGCCAGGAATATTAGATTTCAACATTCAGGTTTTAAAAGTGTGAGTTTTACTGTTAATAATAGATAATACGTATGGTATTGTGTAAATTATCCGATGGTTGGAATCTGAATTGTCTTCTGCCTGATTTTACCCCTTCATTTTGTTGTCTGTTCTGTTCTTAGCAGAATGGCTAATTATACTGAACTAAGATGAACGTAAAAAGTTGCTATTGTGCTACAAATAAGCACAAACTAGTGAATACATTGAGGTTTCCTTATCACCTAGAAAATTCTTGAGATTGCACTGTTCTTGAACACAGGAGCTAAAAAATGAAATATAAATACCAGCTTCTGCCCCCCCTATAGTATGGAGTTATGCATACAGGTCTATGATATGGAGTTGTACATTTCTGATGAAGTCATTCAAATAGTTATTTACAATTATGCATCTTGATATAGCAGAGTGCAGAGATAAATTTGTTCTTGTTAAGAAAAAAATAGGTTGAGAAGTTTATGGCAGTGTTGGTTTTGTTTTTTTTTTCTTTTTAACAGCCTTGTGTTCCTTTGACTCACAGTCATGTAAGGATTTAGAATTAACTTATACTAGGCAATAAAAAAAGATATTTACTGTTTATTTAATTGTTAGGGTTTTTATGCAGTATGACACCAGTGTAAATAAAATGCAAGTGAAATAAAGGTACAAGAAATGGACTAGGGTACATAGAGGCTTTCCTTGTACCCAAATCTAGAGAAATAAGCATCGAAATAGAATCTCGGAATCAAAGAGAATCTTAGGAAGAATCCATTTATAAACAGTTCACATGTATCACCAGTTCAGGGAAGCTCAGAATTGTGACTCTCTGTATTAATAGTCCATAGAATTCAATTTTTTTTCAAAGCCCTAGTCTGAATACTGGCCATGATTTCACTGGGTGCAGGATTACTAGACCTGTGTGAAATTTTGTGCCTAAAATCTCTGGATCTTCATGAAAATGCAAAAATGAACTATTATTGCTTGTGAATTTACCTGAGTTTTTTGGGGGGGCTTTTTTAAGACCATTCTCAGTATTGTTTTGTTGAAGTGCAAAAGCACCTTTGGAAAGCAGTGAAGGATATGCTTAGTTTTAAGCACTTACAACTTTCCTCAGGAGAAGTGCTTTCATGAAATCTTGACTGTGTATATTTGCCTTCAGTTCCTGCAGACTTGGCTAGAATTAATTTTAGGTTTTTTTTCCTTATTTCATCTAAGGAGTCTTTAATTCTCACAGGTTCTGAGACATCTTCAGCTGTAAATTTTCCCTGCTGAGTAGCTCAAACAAGCAGATATGAAGACTCATATTTCAGTGAATTCCTAAATAAGTGTGTTTGAGAGCGCATGCAGCATAACTATAATTCATTAATTATGAACTGCTGTAGCTAATCATGTTATGCCGTAGGCCAGTTGAGGTCTAGCTCAGCTTTTTGAACATTGCAGAGATGAGGAGATAATTTAAGAGCAGTACTTAATTGTAGTATTTGGTGATGTTAATAACAAGTTGTCTAATACAAGAAATTAAGCAATTAATTTAGGGCGTACTTTTCTCAAAATGTTCATAGAACAGCCCAAGTTAGAAGGGACCTTGAAAGATCAAATATTCTTGCCTCCATTCCCTGTTCTTCCCCCTATACTCTGCTGAAAAAAAAAAAAAAAAAATCAAAATTTTGCAACAGTTTGTTTAGGCAAGACCATGAGCGTGTCTGCCCGGGCTAGCAGGCACAATGTTTTCATTAGAGATAGTAGTACAATTATAATATACTCCAAGCATCCATAATATACTGTAGTAAAAGGGAGCAGAGCTTTGGTATGGGTAGTACAGAAATATTACATCAAATAACAAAGCAAAAAGCAAAGAATAAAGAATTTGTATTAGAATTATAAATCAAAACTTCAAAACAATTTGTAAGTAAGTGGTAAATGACAATAAATAAGCCACTTCGGAAATAGCTTTATTGATTTTACTCAGGAAGAGCGTGTAAGTGGTGGTTCTGAAATACTCTTTGAAATTAATAGTTACTGTTTGTTTGTTTGTTTGGAAGACTTTTGTTTAACATATTAGGATTGACTTAAGCACTGGGATAGTAAAGCTATGCGGCAATAGAAATGTCTGTAATAGCAAGATCTACTGAATAGGATTTTCAAAATCCTCTGCATGTTTATGATTCTAAAATGGTGTTTGAAAACATTTGGTATATTCTCATAATATATTTAGATTTTAAGTCAAATTAGAAAAAAATTAGTCCATGCTAATGATTTTTAATCATTGTACTGATGTGAGACACATCTATCTATCCTCTGTCCATACTTTAATTGATTTTTAGACATTTGGAGAGAAGGAATATTGTTAAAAGGAGGTAACAGTAGTACTTTTGACTAGCATAATGCCTTTTTTTTAAAGATCTACAACCTTTAACTAATATACTGTAGATGTTATTTGCTATAGTGATTCTGCCAGGAAAGCACTCTAAACAAGAGAGAGAACTGTGGATAGGGTTGCCATATATGTATCTTATTTGCCAATCCAACTTTCAGCTAAATTTATATGTTAAAATAATCTAAGGTATCGCGAAATAATTGTATTGCTAATATTTCCTCAATAACAGGGTAGTCCATATAGGGTACTATTCATGAATTTACTTTTATTTTTTCTTCTCAGTTTTAATTCCTTTCTTTTGTAATTATTTAAGGCAAAGAAAGTATCAGGCTTCTTACTGGTTGGTTATGAACCAGCTGGAAATAATAATAATAGCATTTAAAAAAAACAAACAACCCTGTCTAAAATGGAGCATAGGGCTCCTTTTCAGTGGTGCTGGTATCAAAAGCCAGTTCTGTTGTGTTTCCTTACAGCTATGAATCTGAGTCCTTTCTCACTTTCACTATGACTTTCTGGAAAAGATGATTATCAGAATTCAAGAATAAAGCATTGATAAGCAAAGTCCTATAGGAAGAAAGTTGTAGGGTATAAGTAATGCTAATGGGTTTATGTTTACTTTCTTTGTAATAGGAGGGAGGAAAATGAGGAAGAGAATGAGATCACTGATACTTCAATGAAATGCCGTTCTGATGAGTGCATTATGATCTCACTTTTTCAAATTGGACAAAACTATTCTTAAAGGGAAAATTTTAGAGAACTTCTATATCATTTGGACATGGTTGAGAATGCATCTCAAAGAACAGTTTCTTTAAAAAAAATTCTAAATTTTAACTAGTGTGTAGCAATATAAGAATATGTTGTAAAGCATTTTTGTCATTCTTGAGGGAGAAACAATGCTGTTACTTTAAAAGAATAGATGTGTCATAAATCAAGCCAGTGAACTGATGTATAAATGCATTTCATGCGTGAATTCACTAGCTACTAACTAGTAGATTTCAAATCAATGTGTTCTGCTTGCCAACTAACGTGCAGTGTGCTCAAGCAGAAATACTGTATAAAGCACATAGGAGCTTGTGGCTGGAAATATATGAGCTATTTGAGATTTTCCTTGTCTAACACCTGCTAAAGTCATGCACTTATTGCAGTGACTTAAAGTCTAATAATTTGAGACAAAACCCAAAACACTTCAGCTAATGTCTTTTTAAACCTGTTAAGATTAAAATATTGAAGAAAATCTTTATGGTGAAGGTACAAAATGAATTCACAAATCCAGCGTTACAAATTCATCAAGACTGAACAAGCTCCTATGAGATGGGTGTTTATTTTCAGGACAATCTCTGTAGAGTCATCACAGAGCTGTTTGATTACTTTTTTGTGTGTGTATGTGTGTATCTGTGTGCTTGAATTGTGAAAAATGGGTATTCTTAGTAATGTTTATGCGTTCAAACACATATATATACACTTAGTATGTTTTATGGAACTGTGTAACTGTATGGATACAGTATAGCTGTATGGAATTCAGTATGTGTTATGGAACTGTAATTTGTACAGTGCAATGGCAGTTTATTTGGCAGGGGAGAACAGGAACATACATATAACCTTTAGTGACTGAGAGCCAACTATGGGTTTTTCTTATCTGGTTTTAAATTTTGAAAAGGGATAGGCAAACAGAAACACAGGTTAAAGAAGAAGTTGTTTTTATTGTGGAAATACAAAAATTTTTTGGAAAAATATTTTTATTAGTTTGGTGCATTTGGGGGGGAAATATCTTTTTTCTTTAAGGTATTTTGTGTCTTTTTAACTCTAAAGTCTCCTGTGGATCAGTCTGTGATAACTTTCATAAAAACTGCTATGTGGGGGCAGATTCTTGATATTTTCCAGCCCAAACTTGAGGAACTGTTTAAGAATTAGTTTCAAATCACCGCTTTTCATTTGTCTTCAACAGGACTGCAAAATGTTTGATGTCTACTGACTATGGAAAGGAAAGTTCATAATAGCTTTTTTCATAAACATAGGGCTTGAAACTCTTTTGCTAAGTAACCTGGTGATTGAAAACATGTTTTGTATAAGTTTTGAAGAACGTTTGACAATTCCTGCTGCTGCAAATGTAGTATTTGTTTCTGATTCCTGGATTAGTTTGTTTTCCACATCTTTATTAGCTTTCTGACAGAGTTCTTAATGTAAAAATTGAGAGGGATTAAGCAGAAATGTGTCCTTGAGACTTTTTCTAACAGAGCTTGTTCACTTTTGATCTTTTCCAAAATAAATAAAAATGAAATGAGAATGATAATACAATTCCACCTGTTAAACAAGGAAGCAAATGCATTACATTGTTACCTGCTCTTGCTCTGGATTAGCATTCTTTCAGGGGGGAAGAAAAAGCAAAACTCTGTTCTTAGTTACTTCTGAAGTATTCGTAGAGTTTGTAGAGGCATTTTGTTTTGCAGAAGTTTCAATAAATATCAGGTGAGTAAAGTAGAGAGAAGACAGAAAAGATTGCATCCAGGCTGCTGGTTTGGATGCCCAGATGGAAAGAATAATGTAAAACCAAGAGTCCCAACAAGTTGTGTAAATACCTTCCAGTAAAAGTAGTTGGAAGGAACTTCTGTCTAAGTTAAAAGTTTACTTTGAGCAAGATTGGAAAACAAATTAAAAGGCATCGTTGTTTTCAGAAGAGTATCTGCCAAATCAAATATATTCAAAGTACGATTACAATGAAGCTGCTTAATTAAAAATGGGATCTATTTTTCCTGAATAATTTACTGCTGCACTTACACCTGAATTTGTGAGAAAGGATAAAAGTCTGTAATCAGTAATACTTTTATTATGATTTCCACAACAAGCAGACTGATGGAAAAAGATGTATGGTATCCTTATTTTGTTAAAATATACTGGATTTCTATTAATGCCAAGTAAGAAATACTTTTCATGCCATTTCCATTAACTATTTACCTTTCATGCCCTGAAAAAGGCAAGCTTTGTCTTGCTCATGATGTTTCCAGCTGTCAAAGCAGCTACTTCTATTTGGTCACTGAAGTACAAGCCTGACTTTAGCTCTGGGAGAAATAGTGAACCACAAAGGAGGAGACAAATTTTGAAGGCTGATGAGGTGAAACATTTACACTAGATAAATAAATAAATCCATTCAGTAATGAAGGATGCCAGATCGGTGGTTTGGGTTTCTTTTTGGATTCTTGGAGTATGTTTCTGAGAATTGATAGTTATAAGTGTAATGACATTAAATTAATGGGTCTTCATGAGAGGATAGCTTCAGTCTGACAAAGTATAGTCAGAATTATTTACAAAATAACTAGTAACTATTGTGGAAAAAATATATTTAAATGCATAGCAAGTTCTCTGACAGAGATAGGAAGCCATGAAGATTAAGATTAAAAGAGAGGGAGAAAACAGCTCGTCAAAAAATATCTGCTGCATGGGAACAGGGAATAGTTTCATGAGAAGTAAAATTGTTGGTGACAATTGAAGAGTACAGGAAATACTGAACAATATATGCCTTCAAAAACTCAATGGGAAATTAATCCTGTTGATTTTTAAGTTGCTTAAATAGTTGTGAGACTAGAATTACTGAGCAAATGACAAAAAGACTGGAATAATAATATACTCAACAGGTTAAAAGCAGTAGTGTGCGATGGCTCTAAAAATCAGACAACAGTGATTTCAAATCAAACTGAAATTAATTTTTCTCCCTAGAACATATTTTTTATTTATTTATTTTCATCTGAACACATCACTTATTCTGTTGGAAGTGTCTTTATGAAGTGTGTTCTCTTTGCTGAAGTGTTGGGCTGTCATGCAAATTGGACTTTCTATCAGTTTCCACAGGCTTGTCATCACTTTGAAAGAAATGATATGTACCTACTTAAAATTGTCCTTTTACTTCAGTGCTGGCAGCTCTCTGCAGTGTCTGACGTTTTTGAGAGAAGCAGCCTGTCACATCTTGGGTTATGGGGAAGAGAGCATTTAAAATACAGGAAAAGGCCTACATGACATGATGCTATTTCTTTTTTTTCATCCTCGCACTCTTCGCTGTTCAAACCCCATGAAATCTGCACATAAGGTTCAGGGTTCAAGAGATTATTGGCTGAGGAAGGCAGCTAAATCAAGGTGTTTTGGTCTATTCCCACAAGATTTATATGTAAACAGGGAAGGAACATGTTAGTCTGAAGTGCAGTGTGTAGCCTCTGGTGTATTAAGACCATGATATATAAATGCTTATAGGAATGTATCTGTGGGAGATCTGTACTCTCCAGAGTACATTGCTTCTTTCAAGACATCAGTTTGTCACCAACAGATTAATGAACTGTTTTAGAGACCTTCTTGGAATCAGCAGGCCAGAGAGACAAAATGTTGCAGGATCTGTGACAGTGTTTAACAGAAGTGAACGGCTGCTGGGGCTGCGTGTGTGAGTGCGGAATGGCATTAAAAATAACTGGCAGATTACAGTTGCCTAGAACCGTTCCCATTTGTATTTCTAAAGTGGGTGCATTTGATAAAAGCAAGTGAGGTATTTGGGGCCTCCACCTAACCTTTGTTCCTCTTTTTATTTAAAAGAAAAAACCCACAAAAATACCGAGGAAAAACAGCATAAAAATCTAGTATCATTACTACTAGTGTGTGAGCAAATGCACATATAGAGACAGAGGGAAAGGATTCAAAGCTCACGTAGAAGAAAAATAGAGCAAAAGTAAAATCAGGATATGTCATGTGCATACTTGGCTGTTTTTCTCCTGTAAATTTCTGTGAAGTATCATCAGCTCTTGGAGAACATGATGAGCTAATAAAATCAATTAGTGTGACTTTATTTCAGTTATATAGTACGTTATTAAAGGAAATGTCATGTAGGCTGTTTTTATAATTTTGAAATGAACTCTAAATCTTAGAGGAAATGGTTTGGGTTTTTTAATAAAACTTTTCCTCAAACTCACTTCCTTGCTGTCACTCACTGTCTGTCTTGCATCAATATTCTCTGAGATTGCTGTTTAAGGCATGTGAACATTGCTTTGGGAGCTGATCTTAAAATTTGCTTTAGAATTTTAATTATTAAATAAATCCATGATGATTTAGTTTTAGAAATGTTACAAATATAAGATAATCATAACTGCCTTGACAAAAGTGTATAATAACTGAATCTATATCTTGCTAAAAGATATTCCAAGTCAGAACAGAAAGTGTGACAGCATTCAGTGTCAAGAAACACTGAAGAAAGCAATCATTTTATGAGTTAATGAGTTATCTGTATTATATTATCAGACACTTTTAGGGCAACATTTAGAAAAGTGCTCTGATTTTGTCCACTTTTCCAATACTAGTACAGCAGGGTTTTCTTGACTGTTGACCACTTACAATTTCAGTTAAATTTTGAAAAAATTTTAAGATTGCCCAGATTGATTAGTAATTTCACTCTGATGCCTCCTAAAATATGTCTAAATACTTTAGTTTGAGCCTCTCAGCTCTCTCTTTACCTTTTTGTCTTTAAAGTGGAGATGATGTGTAGTAATCTTATAATGCTGAGACTGCTGAAAATATTGTCTTAGTATTGATTAATTTTCGTACTTACTCCATCTTTTTTTAAGAACTGTTAGAGTTAGGCTGTCTGAGATATGTTATCTTTGGCTCTTAAGCAAAAGAGCATTTTCACATAGGTTGATAAGATTTTATTTGTTTCGATCTTGCACAAGCAAAGCAAAAAATTAATAGTGTTTTCACCTGTGAAAAAAATCATAGGAGAAAATGTAAATCTTGAAGGCCAGAAAAAATGTCTCTGAAAGCCACCTGTAGTGTTTTGGTATTTTGTGATACGGAGGGAATATGATGTAGATTTGAGAAACAGAGGGTAGCCAGAACAGAACAGAGGGTAGCCAGAGGGTACCAGAACAGAACAGCAGAATATAAACATGACTTGAGCATATTTAGGAAGATGAAGACTATACATATATAAGCTCTCTTCAGCACGTCTGTTGTGGAAGTTACCTTGCAGAAGCTCCTCCTTTGCTAACAGAGGAGACAGCTAGCTTTTTACCTAAAAGGAAATACTAGTAAAATAATCTGCTTAGTAAAACAAACTAAATATAGCAAAGTAAATTCTTTAGCCTATAAAAATGATCCAATAAAATATTCATATAGTATTTTTCTTTTTCAAGAAGCGCATCCTCAGGCAGCCCAATTAAAATGAGATCACAGAAGTGACATTTTTGTTGGAATACTGCATTTCTCAACAGGACTGAGCGTACAAATTCTGTCTGAAGCTCAGATAAGCAAATTTTAGTTAGCCATTTCCCTTAACTTTTTAATATTAAAATTAAATTTATACTCTTTCAGTGAGATAACTTTGTGACTTGTTTTAGTATTTCTGAAGGAAGGATTGTGTCATCACTGATGATGTAGTGATAGGAGTGTTACTATTGCTGTTTTCAATAGTTTTGTAAGCAAGAGTGTTCCCATTACTTCAAAACAACTCCAAGATTCACTGTATCATCCGAAAATGTAAACATGGTACCAGTTCTTTGCAAGACTGGAGCAGCAGCAGTGACTGCTCAGTGAGATAAATTGGGAATTTGCTCGTGGTTTAGTTTGGACGCCAGGGAATTACTGGTGTAGTAATATTTGGAAGTTTAGGTCTTGTACTGAGAGTGCACTGCGTACAGCACTTCAGGTTCTAGTTCTTGAGACTGAAATATTGTGAATTGCTGATAATTACTAGTAGTTTAGAGAAAATGAACGCTCTGGTGTGTAAGGTTCAGTGAGGTGGTACAGGACTCCTTAAATGTCAGCAGGCTGTACATTAAAGGGAAGAACTGTAACCATTCATGAGTTTAACCGGTTTTGTAATGGGCAGCCAAATTCTCTAGCAGCCTCATCTCTCGGTGAACTGAAGGATGTAAATAAATAGCCTGTTCTAGTAGCAAAATGCTGAGTGCATCTCAGACTGGTTTATTCTCATTAAGTCTCAGTTTCTGTTGGACCAAAGCCTGCAGTTGGGAATTTAGGGATTGTTATACATCCATTTTAGATGCGAAAAGGCAGACAGAGCTAGCTCGCATAGTAACAGGCGTATTAATGGAACTCTTGTTGTTGGAGTCTCCTTGCCTTGATGGAGAGGCATCACCTTGATCAAAGGAAGCAAGGCTATATTTAAAAATAAATAAATAAATTCTGAGAATATTTATTCATTTCAATGTTTTCCTTGAAAAATATTGCAAAATACTTATCTTAAAAATATGTATTAGATGCTTCAAATAAATATCTGTTCCTTTTATTATTAACCTTGTAAGTTGTTTGGAAGTTAATTACAGTGATATGGAGCAGCATTAACTTGGCAATTCTTTCAGTTTCTCAGTGCGTTCTTAAGGCTTTGTTTATATGCTGGCAACCCAAGAAACTATAAAGCATCAGGAAAAAGAGCACTCATCCAAATGTTAAGCTAGTTCAGCTCTGCACCTAAACACAACCTCAGTTCTTGTGTTTCAGCCAGATTTATCACTATTGACTACTGTATTCTTATCTTGGAATTTTTTTTTTATTATTATTTTTTTTTCCAATGAAAAGTGTCAGTAAGACATGCAGGTTTCTGGTAGCTGTTTCTGGGTTTTTGCTTTTGAGTCTCTTTGGCAAAACAATAGCTTAGGTCACCATCTGCTCTCATCAAACTTTCCAGTTGTCTCTCTAGTTCTGCTTTAATCACCAGTTTACTTCCACTCTATTTAAGAAGCTGTGATTTTAATTATTTTTTTCTTTAATATTTTCAATAATATCTTTTTACTCTTTTACAATACTATCAATAATAGGCTACAACAAGGGAAGCCTATTAATAAAAGCAATATAAATATGATTTCTGATGTAGGTCTTTACCTTTCAGAATATTTGTAGGATTGTACAATTGCATTGAAAATGATCTGTAAACTCAGAATTATTCCCTCTTCCCTGGGAATTCCTATTTTTTATATGATACATAAGTAAAGAAAAATTTGAAATTCAAATGTAAATAAAAATTTTTAATGTTTCTTGTGCCTTAAAATATTTTATTCTACTTCAAAGACATGACTAAATAATAATAGCATGTAATTTTGTGTAAGGCAGAAAAATACTGTTTCCATAACTTCTTTAAAGTGAGTATAGTTTGCATTTATTCATCTTACTTTGCATTTGCATTGTTCACCTGATATGATATGTGACTCTCTTAAGCAAGTAGCAGTTAGATTACAGTTTTCAGTAGAAGTTCACTTTAATCAATCTTCCTCTTATTATCAAGAGACAAGCAAATCAGAGCGCGCTAAAAGACATACAGCAGATACTTTTTGACTGGAATGACATGCAGATTGCTTGCTCCATAAAAGTGCAGTATCATGGTTTAGTCTGGGTGACTTGTCAGAAATTAAAATCAAGTGTCACAATGTCTTGCAAAACTAATTGACGTTACAGGAAACATGTCAGCCGTAACTGCTTTATTTCACTTCAGTGCATGAAATTTAATGTCACCGCATCGCAGTGCAATGTATAAATCACTGTATAGAAACAATATAAATATTGGCTACTGTCAGTAGTGCTAAGGAGACACAGATTCATGATCTTGTCACTGAAATGGTAAGCAGTCTCTTACTACAGATTTTATATAATCAGTAGTAAGTTTTATGTCTAGGAGTCAAGCTCTGCTGACAGTCGTTTGGCTTTCATACACAAGTCTCTTGCTTGATTCAATAATACTGTGTTTTTCTGAGAACTGTTGTAGGAGATAAACAGCCCATCTTTGCTTATTTGTTCAGCTGAGAAATGAGAATTGCTGACGAATAATTCTGGGATAGTTGCTGCAGAATCAATTTTAAGCTTACTAGTTGGGATCTTTTCTTTTTTGGAAAGATCGTTGGCTTTAGATGATACAGTTCTGTCAAGAAAAACTACCTGATAGGTTTTAGGAGACACAATTAACTAGAAGTGTTTCATGGATTTGAAGCCAGCCAGGGAAGTGGGACTCGATAGATCGAGAGAGTTCAACTTGAACTCTGTGTATCATTGTCATGTTTGGTTTTTTTTGTTTGTTTGGTTGGTTGGTTTTTTTTAAGTAAAGATATACAGAATGTGAAAAATACTCTTTTGAAAGGGCATATGACAATTTCTTTTGAAACTACTTTGGTATCACCCAGTGTTTCAACAGTTTGTTCCACTTTTATGTAAGTCACTTTGTGGTGTCTCTTCTGTTAACAGAGTAGACTTTTAATGTTCATGTTCCTGATGGGAGTGTGAAGTAATTATTGGACACGTTTTAGTGGTTGGTTTTAAACAAAATGAGGATTTAAAGGATTGTCAATCAGCGCTCGGGGAAAGTTGTTGCTTTTGAAATAAATCCACTGAGGCTTCTTTACCTTGAAGTGCTTGTTTTGGATTGTTTTATATACCGTTCAAGTAGTGCAACATGCTGCGTGCTTCCCCCTGTAGAAACTGCACACATCAGTGATAGCTTCATTTGAGTCTGAGCTGGGGGCAGAATTAACACTTGGTCCTTTCTTCTAAAGTATATTAATATATTAAAATGCACTGTGCAATGTAGATGTATACTTTTAATAATTTACTTAATGGAATGCTTAAATACTTCATCAACAGACAGCTTTTAAAATGTATGTGGTAAATAAATACAGCATTCCTGCGAAGTCTTCAGCTTAAAGCATTTTCAGAAGGAAATTATTGAGCTATAAAATGCCATACTGGGCAATGTAGTAAAGTATTTTTACAAATTAGGAATAACTAGGAAAGTGATGAGAAGTGGACTTATCCCAAACCACAAATGAGTTCTCCATTCATTACTGATGAGTAGAGATAAATAACTTCTTCAACTCCATGCTGCTATATGTTGTATTTATAATATACAGAATGTTCCTTCTACTTACTCATTTTTCTCCTGCGAAGTTTCCTGATGCTGTTACTTCCTACACTACAGTATTTCAGTAGCTGTGTTATATCCCTGTTAATACAAGCGTTGATGTACGTTTTTAAGCTGCTCTGTGAATCAGTCCTGTTTTATGTAACGTAGAGGAGTGAGCTATATTTCAAATGTTGTTTTTCTCACATTGGACCTTATCTTCACGCTTTGAAAAAATTGACATTTGGCACAGTCTTTTGCATTAGATTCTCACTATCATTGTGAACATTCATGAAATTTATTTCCTTTTTTGCCTTGGTTCTTTTTCCAATATAAAAAGAGGACCAGCAACAGACATTTTGGTTATTGGCCCATGGGTGGGTTTAGCTAAGGCCTGTGTTCTAATCTTTTTGAGCTAATAATAGGCCCAAACTGATACTTCTTAAGCCAAAAAAAAACCCAAAAAACTTTTATTTGAGAGTAGGAATGAAATGAAAATATAAATAAGAGTGCTGTTTTTCAGATTTGATGCTTTCCTGTGCAGTATCTTCCCTTCGATCTTTGAAGTTGATGGTCATTAACTGGCAGTTTGGATGGCTGTAACAAATTCTGTTTATCTAAATTGAAGTTTAAATCTCCCAGCTTACATATGTTTCCAGCAAGTAAAAGTGTTTGCACAAAGATAATGTTCAGGATAGAAGTTACTCACAAATATGCTAATAATGAGTAATAATACTAATAAAACTGTTTGATACTTTTTTATTTATATGAGAAAATTTGCTTTAAGATTTTTGTCTCATATTTGCTGCTCTTCTGTTCATTGTCTGAAATAAAGGTAATAACTGGGAAGCTGAACTTTAACTGGTGAGGAAAAGAGAGTTTGGGGGGTTTTTGTTTGGTTGGGTTTTTGGGGTTTTTTTTGTTGTTTTTTTTTAATCAGGATAGAATAGGAGTAACCATCCATTTTTTGTTGCCTAAATTTTCCACATCTGGACACAATAAAAAAGTTTATTAAATTTAAATGTGTATGAACAATGGAATAATAATGAAAGCTATACATATTATACTATTTCTGTATTTACAGAAAATACAGCGTTTGTCTATTTATATCTAGGTTTTGCTTTGTAACTTTTCTATACTAATAAAATTTTGTACAGCGTTTCAGACTTCAAGTGCTCATGTTATCTGATGAACTTATTTATTTATATTTGTACAATGTGTCTCGGTATGCCTGTATTGTAAATAGTCTGTACCTTTGTGCTTTATGTCTGTGCAATGGTACGTATGGGCACAGTCATCATGAAGTTTGGTTTAATGTTTCTTTCAACTCATTGTAATTACAGCCTTGTGTTAGGCTTTTTAAATGAATTCATTCCTGTTTCATCCTCATACTTACATTAAGCTTTGAGCAATCCCATCCTGTGAATGTAATAGGATGCTAAGGCCTTAACAAATTAAAAGCATCCTTTACTAGCCTCTTCTATTTCTCTACTTCTTTTGCATGCCTGTCTTCCTAAAGAGACTAGATATTTGTATGTTTGTGTTGATGTTTATCCTTAGAATAGAGGAGAATTCCCATATTTAATGTGAGATTAGCAGACTTCTTTCTTGTAGTATGTCTGCTAGACAACCATGTGTTAAATCATAAAGTACAGAGCTCCTTGGGGTAGTTCATGGACATTTTGTACTTGCACATTTCTTTTTGAGTTATTGTTTCATTTGGGATTTTGAAAACAGATGCCTCCTTTCTGAAGAATGAATTGCAGTGTATATGACAGGTTTTCCTTTTTTTGACCCTAACTAATCACTTATACTTTGAAATATGTAGCTTGAAACATTTATTTTTAATAATAATTAAAAAAAAACCCACCCAAACACCTGAATTCAAAAGGTTGTGAGGGTTTTATAAAAAAAAATAAAATATTTCAGATGTCCTGTTTTGACCATCAGAAACTCCAGTCACATCTGAAAATGAGGGCGAACAGATGACAAATAATTTTTAGTTGGAACACCAGCTCTGTTTCTGGAACACAGTGTGTTTGGTTCTGAACTCCAGCCTGGTGACTTGGCTTTTCTTTCAGCTATACCAGTGCTCCAAATTTACAGTTTTATGTACTTCATTTTTAGGCACTGAACCATGCATGTTTAGTTTTGTTCCTCCTTTTCCTCTTTTATTGAGGTGTAAAGAGGGAAGCATGTTCCGTATACATGCTATATAAAAATTATTTTAATATAGTAATATTATTTTACTATATATTAATATATTTTATATATTGTCTATTATTATATTAGTATATTACTTTATATTTAATATGAAGATACAGTGGAGAGAGATGTATCTTCAGGGCTTTGAAGTAGGATGAATCCCACCTCTCTGCACAGCAGTAGAAGAAATTTAGTGTCTGTTTTCCCAGTCACCAAGGAAGGTGACCTTTCCATGGACCTGTTGTGAGAATTGGTGTTTATCGGGTCCTAGGCTGTCCTGTAAAAAGATAATTTCTAGAAACATAAAACTTATGGGGTTTTGTTTGTTTGTTTGTTTTTTTAACGTAAATAAATGTCAGTGATTTCTTACAGGGGCATNCACATTTCTTTTTGAGTTATTGTTTCATTTGGGATTTTGAAAACAGATGCCTCCTTTCTGAAGAATGAATTGCAGTGTATATGACAGGTTTTCCTTTTTTTGACCCTAACTAATCACTTATACTTTGAAATATGTAGCTTGAAACATATTTATTTTTAATAATAATTAAAAAAAAAACCACCCAAACACCTGAATTCAAAAGGTTGTGAGGGTTTTATAAAAAAAAATAAAATATTTCAGATGTCCTGTTTTGACCATCAGAAACTCCAGTCACATCTGAAAATGAGGGCGAACAGATGACAAATAATTTTTAGTTGGAACACCAGCTCTGTTTCTGGAACACAGTGTGTTTGGTTCTGAACTCCAGCCTGGTGACTTGGCTTTTCTTTCAGCTATACCAGTGCTCCAAATTTACAGTTTTATGTACTTCATTTTTAGGCACTGAACCATGCATGTTTAGTTTTGTTCCTCCTTTTCCTCTTTTATTGAGGTGTAAAGAGGGAAGCATGTTCCGTATACATGCTATATAAAAATTATTTTAATATAGTAATATNTTTTTTTTTTAAGTTTAGTCCATGAAAAATAAAAGTTTTACTTTTGTATTTTGTGAGAAGTTCTGTATAGTATTCATGTGTCAAATATATAAATATTTTTAAATGAAAATGCTTGTAAAATACAGTTGTGGCAGGTGCTTTTAAAGTATTTCAGCACGAAGATTAATGTTTCTTTGACAACTGTAAGAAAAACGTAGTTTCATAGTGGTGTCTCATTTAAAATATGAAGTAGCTAATAAGAATTAATATTGTAATTTACACAATAAGATGTTCATATCTTGCATGATTTTCTCTGTTATGCAGTGCTAGAAATTAGCTTGTGAGATGTAGTTACCATAGCTAATTACTTATTCTAAGTTAGGTGAGATGTGTAGATACGGACCTTCATACCCTGGCATCCTGAGGTGGCTGATAATCACAGCAGCTTTTGTTGACTTTCTGTTGAAAACAATCTTGTAAGCTAACAGTTCTCACTATTTAATCAAGTCCATGTTAAATACAAATTCTAAAGCAAAATAGTCTGAAGCCTGTTTATGACTTCTGTAGAACAAGCAAATCAAAATACTGGTTTTAAAATATTCCTCCTTTTGGTATTCCTTTGGCTTTGTTTTACAGCCTTTGACCAAGTGATCTGTGATCAGATAGACAGCTCCCGTGTAGATTATTTTTGGAGTGTTTTTAGTGTAGACTAATATGTAATTAATGTTCTTCCTCTGTATAACAGGTCTTAAAAAAAATAATTGTTGTATTTCTATTGTTCTCTAAAAGACCAAAAGAACAAAACATCTCCAAAGTACTGTACGTTAGTGGCCTGCATCAAGACACGGGAAGTCTCAGCATACTGCAGGTGTTTACCCAGATTCTTAATTGTGCTCCCTGAATTGTTCCACTGAAGTAACCAGAGTTACTTCATCTGTAAAATTAAGTAGAAAACTGAGACTCTGTAGCATAGAAACCTCAGGCTTCCCATTGGTTTCAGTGCCCAGGGGAAAGTTAACAGACTTTGAAGAGATTTTAATTTAGAGGAGTGTTTGGGTGGTACCTGCAACTTCAGAGATGCAAGGCCTGATCCAAAGCTCTGCTGAATACAGTGGAGGCCATGAGATGAAATTCAGATCTGTGAATGTTCCTGTTTCCTAGAACTCCTAGACTTGTCCAGTGCTACAGAAATGACAGACTGTTAAGTGTCTACAACCTTTTTTTCATTTTGCCTTTAAACATTGAAATGAGAACTCCCAAGTCATTCATAAAATGTAAATATCCCATCTTTTCTGTATTCTTATTTCCATTATTATTTATAGACAAGATGTTCAGTACTGTAAAAATAAATAAATCTACTTAGGGAAATTCTGAACAGAAATATTTGCCTTTAAGAACAGTCACAATGAATAAATGTGTATTTGCTTTTTGTTTGTTTTGCATATGTATGCTGTCTGTTTCAAACTTTTTTGTATGTTTGTTTTTATCACCACAGGACTATACCTTGACAATGTACTTTCAGCAAGCGTGGAGGGATAAGAGGCTGTCGTATAATGTAATACCTCTAAACCTTACTCTGGACAACAGAGTAGCTGATCAGCTCTGGGTTCCCGATACCTATTTTCTGAATGACAAGAAGTCATTTGTACATGGTGTCACTGTGAAGAACAGAATGATCCGTTTGCATCCAGATGGGACAGTCCTTTATGGACTCAGGTCAGTGCGAACCATTTCTATCTCTTCTGTCTTTTATTTTTAGTCTTTTAATCATGGCTTCAAATTAAAACTCATTCTTTGCCTTTTTTAATGCTATTCTTTTTATTGCTGTATTTTCTATAACTGATGATATTCCAGAAACAATTTTAACTTGAGTATTCTAAGAATGGGTAAAGGTATTTTTTTTCAGTATAAATTTTGGAGATAAACTGCCATTTTTAGTACAGTTCAAACACTTGTATTAAGAACAGATAAGACTGTAAATACTATTTTAAATACTCATTCTGGATTAAAAGCCAGTTTTAGAACTGCTTCCTCAAGGGAATTCAAATAAGAAATACAAAATGAGGATTAGAGGGGGAAAATGTGTGAATTGAAAGTTTAACTAAATGGTATATTTTATAAATGGTTTTTGATTGAATGTTAGATTGGTTTGTACACTACCCAGATGAATCAGATTTCTGATTTTCACTGGAAACTTCTTTTAGTCTGATGCTGGTATTGCGTATGATTCTATGGAGAGTGAAGACTGGAGAAATCAATGGAAGAACTTCAGTCTTGAGACGTTCTAAAAAGTAGGGGAAAATGTCTATTTAGCAGTGTTTATAGAAAAAATAATTACCAAGAAAGTAGTTTAAATATATTCCTGCAGAAGATGGCTGACTTAGTATTGTGTGAGTAGGTAACAAAATAGAAAGAATGCATTGACTGGGTTAAAAAAAGAAAATACTGCACAACTTAAATCTAGAATGTCTTGTATTTTCATGTTGAGGGTAATATACAATAATAATTGTTGGGAAGCTGATTCTGAAAACTTTTATTAGTGTATTTCTTTCATTTTCAGTGAGATTTTTCTGTTGTCTGCCTATAACTATTACATCAAGAAGCATGCGCTTTTAACTTGGTTATTTTCTACCCAGCTGTAAAGGAGAGCAGCGCAGTCTTAAGTATTTAGTCCTGTCAGTTGAGCAAACCCAGACCATGAAGTTCATACCTCGTTAAGATCATTTATTACTGATCTGGGTGCCTCTAGTTTTGTTATTGCACTTTGACATGCAGGTGTTTCTGGAAATCCTTACCATGAACTACTCTAGATGAGTACTACTCATGATGAGTACTACTCTAGACTCTAGTTCTAGATGAGACAGCTGAGCAAATGTAACTAATCTTGGTATGTATTAATATGTTTCTCTTTAGAGTCTTTTCTTTAGAACATGGCTACCTAAATTGGAACTCAAACATCTAAAACTAAGTCCTAAGCTGTCCTAGGACTTCAGGCTTAACACTTTTGGCATTTGATTTCAATTTTCATACCCAAAGCTGAAAATTTCCAGGGTGATAACATTTAGCCAGTCTCTTGTGCCAGGAAGCGCCTTTCTCAGGACAGGTAGCTTCTAGCTCTAGGTAGAAACCATTCTTCTTGAGACTGAAAGAGACTAGATCAGTGCTTTCACCACTATACTGGAGTCAGGCTTCAAATGCCTTCCATCTGGATGATCCCTGGACTCTTGCAGTCTCTGCCAGATGGTGATTCACCCCCAGAAAAGGGGGGTGAAAAGCCTGAAAATGTTCACTTAGCAGGTACTTCAGGGTTTTGAGGCACTCACCTAATGTTCAAGATGCTGATTTCATCCTTCGTAGTAGAACCTAGAACATCTTCCACTTGGTGGAAAAGATCTGGGCTTTTCCTGGCTCTTTAGCTTCCTCTACCTGTAAGGAATAGCACTACCTTTTATGGCTGACAGATTATTTTTCTACTTAAAAAGTAAAGGAAGAAAAATAAAGGGCTGTGATAGCTACTAAAAGAAATAAAATTAAGTAGCTACATCTGGTACATAGCAGATGCCTTCTTGAAGTATGACCACAGTAGGAAAGTATGTAAGTGAACTGAAGAGCAGCAGCATGGCAATGATAATGAAACATGAGACCAGGTAAAGAATTTTGTTCAAACATGCAAAACCAATTTTTTTTTTTTTTTTTTTTGAAACTGAAACAATGTATTTTATTGTTAGATTTGTAACACAGACCAGATATTCTCTTATGAACTGTAGGGAAACATTTTGCCACATATAAGTAAGTGGAATTCACTTTAATTTACAGATTCTGCTCTTTTGTGCTGGTTATTCATATTTGCCAGTTTGCATTGTGTCCAGTTGTGTTTTCTGTGTGAGAACAGTTCAGGCTTTGGCACTATGGCTGGGAGCAAGTCTGGAGTTTTTGTTGATACTTGGTTCCTTAAAATGGTGCAACATCGCGTTAAGTGTAAAGTGAAATAGAAAACAAGTACTTAACTCACATTTGCATTAGTGGTGTGAGAGTAGTAAGAGCATAGCAAAGGTTTTTTGGTATAGCCTTTTGTAATAAACATCATGTTTATTATTATTTTTCAGAATAAATTATGAAATAAATGTTGGAGGTAATGTTTTCAGTAATTCTGAATTTTATTGCTACTTGTGACAGTTCATTTTCATTCTGACTGCTTAACAATACCTAATAATTTCTATTTTTGAAAATGTTGGCAAAAACAGTAAGTAGAGCTCACAAAAAGTTGTATAATAGAAGAATCAAGTAAAAGAACTTTAAAACCATTCATGAAAAATACTTTTTCTGGGGTTTTGGGAGTTTTGTTTGTTTCCCCAAAGAAACAACATATTGATGGCTTAAAAAAAATGGCAACTAAAGGTTTAGGTTTGCCTTTTTTACCAGTTCTGCTTTTCACAATTTTTAAGACTGTGTACTTTTAAAATATTCTTTTTAAGGTAACTGTCTGAAAATACTTTGCAGAAAATATTCTGGACCACTGCAAGAATCAACTTAGTTGTTGGAGTTTTTTTAGCTGAATTGGTACTGCTTCATTGTCTTCATTGAAACCATTCCTCCTTTTCATTGAGCATATATAGCAAATCAGTTTTAATATCTTTTATGATGTGATAAAAATAAATATTGTTTGTTTTTCATTTTACTGAAAGTTGCTTAAGGTATTTAGATGAAACATTAATAATGCTTTGATCCTTTGTATCTCAGAGTTTTTTCTTCAATACTTGCAATCACAATATGGTATGCAAAATTATTTTAGAATAATTCTGTATGTGGTTTCTATTGTAGAATTGTGCACATACCAAAGTAAAGGTGTTTAGAAGAATTTTTTTCCTAGGCCAGGAATTTCAGATCAGGAAATGATTTTATAGCATTCCAGGATACCTAGCAATCTCATATTTGTGATTATCAATTCTTACATCCCTCTTAAGACTCTGCTTGGTGCATTTCAAGTGTTCTCCTTGCCCTGTGCACTGGTACAAGATGAATGTTGGATGTGAGTTCTGCCATTGTTTCAGTGAAATGAATTGTACATGAGGGCAGTAGCAAGATGACTCTCACCCTGTATCCCCCCACCCATCACAAAAGATTAGGGGCTGCAATTGTCACAGGACCTACTGCAGCTACGTGTTCGAACAGCAAAGAGGGGAAGGACACCTCTTATTTCTTGGAGGGGCGGTGTGTTCTGCTATAGAGACTATGCAACATGAACAGAAACGTAATAGATGAGGACATGGCAAGAAAAGGACCAGCTTTTGATCATAGGATATTCATAAAGTCCATTTTGTTTTCTTGTGCAAGAGTGACTAAATCGCCTCTAGTCCTGGGAGGACTGTCAGATTAAGGTTAACAGCTATTATTAGAAATAAAACAATTATTATTCTTACTTGCATGGAAATGGCAACTTAGCAATGTCAGTTTAATAATAAAAATCTTTCTTTTTGTCATTTTACCATATGCTATACTACAACCTGTGGAGGATGGTCCTTGAGGTTATTTGCTGCATTTAGAAAGATGTACTTTAGAGTGGATACAGTAGATAGGTCACCATATAGCTCTCCCCCTCTTATATAAATACACACGTTCTCTGCCCTGAGTTTTGGAGGAAATATAATCCTATTTGTTTTTCAAGTGAAAAAAAGGAATATTATGGTTAAGGGGTTTTCCTTAGCTTTTGTGACACATTTGGGTTAAAAAGAAAAAGATGACATTTAAAGGCACAGTAGGTAATGGGTCTGGATGAAGAATTTTTCTTTGGTCTCAGTTATTTGGATAAGTTTGTTTTAGAGAAATCCTGACTGCATCTGTGTACATGTTAGTAATATATATATTGAAATGTTACATTGTTTGGGTAAAGGTATTGCAAAGGCCATATTATTATTATTATTCTGAAAATAAGTATGTAGATTTCCAGCTTTTTCTTTTCCAGTTTGTGAGATTTCTATCTGACTGTCCTTCTCAGGATGTAGCCTGTTTCCAAGGAGGACTGTAGAGGGGATTGCCAGAGGCAAGAGACAAACCTGAATATCAATATAGGTCTGTCATAGTTTGATAATTACCCTCATAAACCCCTTCTTATAGGTCCTAATTATTAATGATCCATGGACAAATTTTTGTGATGAAATGTAGAAGATCCTTCCCCCTCCTCCTTAGACTCAGCTGAATAGGTCTCAGGCTTTCTGGCTAAAGTGTCTTTCAGACACTGGGGTGGATGGGGCAAATACACGTGCTGGTAACAACAGAATTATGTGGTTGCCCATATTCTGCTTTTGCCTTCGCTGGACCATGTGGCAATCAATGATAGGATTCTAATGTTAAGGCTTCCCTTTTATAGCTTTAGCTATTTCATCTACAATTAATTCAAAGTTACTGTGATTTAAAGTGTCCGCAGTAGTGATATATTTAATGCCTGCTTAGTATTAATTTCTACATACCTTTAAAAAGCCTGCTTAATATTAATTTCCATATATCATTTAAAAAAACCCCTGTACACTATTGCTGTTCTGAAAATTGCTGCCATAGTTGCTACATTAATTTACTTCAGCTTGTGCTTGCGGTGGCGTATTCTTCCTTTGAGATGCATTCTACTAAATTGAGATTCCTTTAAATATTAGTCTTTAATTATTACTTTTGCCTCCCCATACATCTATATATAAATGTGTGTGTGAATGTATGTATGTGTATGTGTGTGCATGTGTATACATATGTTTCTGTGAATTTGGTTTCATTTACCTTGATTGCCATATCCAAATTCATTGAACTGCAAGTGATCTTATTACCAAAGTGGTAATGTATAAATGTAACCATGACATTCTTTTATGCCTCTGTAGTAGTTTAATTTCTCTTTTGGATATAGCAAGCAGTGATCCCTTAACATTGTTCTCTTTGTTTTTCCTAACAGAATCCATACATTGTATGCATGTCAGATCTGATTAGATGTAACGTTGTGAAGGTAAATCTCAGGCAGTACTAGAAAGCAGTTCTGTAAGCACCTGGCTTATGCTGTCTCTGAAATGGAGGGGAGAGAGAGAAAAATGGCTAATAATGAATGTACGCATCTATATGGTCATTAGGAAGTTCTCATAGCCTGCTCTATTCACTGCTGCAGGGCATTAGTTAAGGGTGTAACCGAATTGTGACCAATTTTTTACAGAGAAAGACGGCATACTGGTTACTTTTAGGCTTAGAGAGATTTTTATTTCTGAGGAATAGCTGCCAGCTATTTATGTTTGGGGAAAATGCTTTTTTTACATTGCAGTTGCAGTATTGTATTTACAAATATGACCGAACTTTCTTTTTTTCAATTTAAAAAATGTTTTATTTCATATAATTTTCATGTTCCATCTGGCAATAAAATTCTTTGCTGCCAAGGCAGGGACATTCAATAGATGATACACTTAAATCACTAAAATGGTAGAAAATTGCAACATATAGTCTTAAATTAAAAGTCATTACATGGAAAATTACTATGTGTTGGTTGTTAAGAGGACTTGCAACAGGATATTAGTGATTTGACAACATATATAGAAAAGCAAAGCTAGAAGACCAAGATTGAAATCTAGGATAACAGTTTACAGTAGATTGAGCAAAGCTTGAATAAGATATGCAGCCAGAACTCAGAAAAACATACAGCTTTAACTAAATTTCTGTATGTTAAAATATCTGCTTTATATAATACACATAGCAGAAATAGTTGCTATGGTAGATCAGATCTGTTCTTTTTTAAATGTATATAAAATGTCCCCCTGACTTTTGACATCAGATCTGTTCTAAAATGCAGACAGAAGATTCAGACAGAAGGCAGCTGTCTTCTGGTTTATTCTGTGTAATTCTGGGGAAGAATCACTTCCCTGATTTTTGCAGCCTGTGGGAGCACTGGAAGCTTTCTGAGTTTTTTCCAGGGTTGGAATGTAAGATTTGAGAAGAGTGATGAACAGGACACTTCTGTTTGCCAACTTGGAATTGCCACTTTTTGTGTAACTTTCTTCAAGTGTCTTTCTGGAACTCCCCTCTTTGCTGGAAGACAGCATTTGAGTGTTGCGTGTCAGAATAATGAGGAAATTAAGTTTAGAATACTAGAATTAAATATAGTTGAAGAAGTGGCTGAAGATGTTTTGTGTGGTTTTGCACCATGACAGGCTGTGTTTAGAGATATTTACTCTTGCATACACTTCTCGTAACAGTCCTCAAAAGTGAACTTTGACAGTGAGTTAGTCATTGAGGGCTGATAATTATGTGATGAAGAGTATTCTGTACTTTTCAGTCTCTTCGGTAGGCCAGTTTTATGCTTTTTGTAACTGAAGCTTGGGGTTGTTTTTCCGCTGAAAAATAGAATATATGCAGAACTTCTGATAGGGGCCACATCCTGTGAGGTGATGACATTTCCATCATTTTAGCCAAAAGAAAAACAAAAGGAAGCACAGCAGAGTAGTTTTGTCAGAAAAGAAAGACTTGTCCCATTTGAAAGACCAACAGTTTTACTTGCCAAGATTTATTTAATACGTTGCTGACTATGTTTCCAACCCAATCAGCAATAATTCTGAACTATTTGACAGACATAACCCAGTAATGTCCCATAAATGGGAGAATTAGAAGTACGATGGTCTTGCTTTTTCCTCTCTATTTCTTGCTACCAGCATTGAGTCATGTGAATTCAAAATAGTCCTGGATGCTTGGATTTTGTGTTGTCTCAGCTGTGCCTTCTGCAGTCTGCTCACTTAGTTTCAGCTGCTTGGAAAATTGCACTGTTGCAAGAAAAATAGATTCTCCCACATTTCACTCTATTAATATAGCCTTGGGCATATTTTTTATTTTTTTTTTATTAATAGACTTGTTCAGCAATATAACTTCTCATATACAGCTTATCTACAAAATCTGATGGACAGTTTAAAAAGCAATTGCTTTTCTAAATGCCTTTAGCTCTCAGAACGTACTGTTTGAGGTGAATTGTGCACATCAGACATCCTTCAGTAAATCTTCACTTTTTGCTACTTCCCCTACCCCCCCACCCCCGATAGGGCTTAAATTTTTATTATTTAAATCCCAAACATAATTTGGCAGTAAATTTTCATTTTTTCAGTTTCAGGACCATAAAATCATTTATGCTAGCTGGAATTAAAATTATGTCTTTGGACTGCACATAAGTGTTCAAATATCCTTATAGTTCCCAAACTTCCTCTGCAAGAAGGGGACAGAGAGATCTGTTCGACCTTTTTGCTACAGAAGTACATTTCCAGATGGTGGACTGAAGGTGTTTTTAATACCCTTTCATGCCAAGTAAAATTTTTTTTCAAAAATAGACCATTTTCATCTTTCTCAATTTGGGGATTTCAGAAAGGATAAAAAGGATCTGGGCTTCTTTTCTGGGGGGATGATGTTATTTTGGAGGCTGGCTTCTTGATCATAGTAACTGTCCAGGGGGCAGGGATTTCTGGTTCCATCGCACTGATGCCTCTCTTGACTGTGCAACCCTCCACTCAAACTGGGGTCTTGTCTAGCCTCAGAAGAGAAAAGGAATTAAGCATTAGAATGAGGTACCCTGTAGTAACATAAAAAGCCCTACAGTGAGATCCTGTTCTATCACTCTAGTGTATCAGCTTGAGCACCAGCTTCCTCTTTCAATAGCATCTCAAGGTAGTGTTACCATTTGTAAAAAAAAAAATTTTGTAAACATCATGTAAATCTTAATGAGGGTGTTGAAAGTGCTGTGCCAGGGACATCAAATCAGCAGTAAAACCATACTGTGAATTTGAGAGCAAGTTTGAAAAATATGTTAACCTTCTTAGACATTTGGCCCTTTTACTGTCTCTGTCCTAGTGATTTTGTCATGCAATGACAGAGAACTTCAGATTGAAAATGCTTCCTGGAATGTAAAGTTTCAGAAGTTTGTCTTATAATAAGAAATTAAGTGGTACGGTAGCTTTCTGTTGCCCCAGTGAAACACAATTTTAATTAATTTTGGATATCGCTTCTTGTCATTCTTTTCATCTCATGTAAACATAAACCACTAAATTTCTTGATATGACAGTAAGGGCATACACAAGCATTGCAAAGAGTAAGTGAAAAGTAATCTGAATAAGACTTGTTTGAACATAGGAATCTCAGTACTGTAAGCAAGTGTTTCCATTATGTTAACTGGGTAATTTTTTTGTGGTAGTACTCATGCTCATAAGCACAGTTACCGAACTTTCAGTTGCCAACACTTGCCAAAGTTAATTTGCAGTCTAACATGCAGTTGTTTAGTTTTGCACGAGAAATGAGGTGAACTGGATTTCTGTATCCAAATTGTCAATGCTGTTGGAATATACCTACATGTTTATAAGAACCCCTAACTCTTGCATGCACATGTTCAAAGCAGGAACTTTTTGCAAACATGCAGAAATAAATGCAAATGTAGTAAAACATGTAGCTGTTGTGAAGACTTGAAAAACTTTGCATTACCTGTGAAGAATGCTCACAATTATGCAGAAATTTGAGTACAAAGCATCATCTGCATCAACAAGGAAGCATTACCACCCCAGTCTCATTATTGGAAATCCTAGGGCAGGACAGTCAGATAGGAGCTCTTGTCTTGCACAGTGAATATAGATCCAGCACAAGGAGAGGAACTTGGATCCCACTGTGTTGCTTAGGTGAATTAATTGTTTTAACTAAACAAGGTATCAGCTCTGACCAAGGTATGGGCCAGTTTCTGTTTTCCTAACTCGTGCAAACAGTTCCATTGAAGGTCCCAAGGTACTCACCACAGAAATACTGCTACTGTTATTTCTAATGATAAATAATCTGAAGACCTGGACTCTTTGTGACATGAGACAAATCATATAGCTCCTCTGCCTCAGTTATTCCATTTATTAAATTGAAATACTAAAACCTACCTTCTCACAGGGGTGTTGTGAAGATTAATTAATTAGTTTGTGAAGTGCTTTGATCCCATAAACCACTAAATAAGTGCCAAGCATTATTATGAAGAATTATAAAATGCCAGCCTTCATATGCAACTTGGGATAGCTGTTTTATAGATACAAATCTGTTCCATTCTCCTTAGAATCACATTATTCCGCTTTTCCTACGTAGCAGCCCATTCACAAAATGAGCCAATTTTAGGAAAGATGCAATTTTTGGAATAAAAACAAGATCACTGACTGTCATAAATATCTTTTTCAATTAAGGACTCATAGATTAAAGATGCATTTTGCTGTAAGATTTGGAATGATACCATTCCAGGAGGATAGTTGGATTTTAAATACCTCCCCTATCTGAAAGAAAACAAAGTTATCTTTCTACTTCAGTTCCTTTATTAGATCTTAAGTATGGGATAAGTATTCAAGAGTGTCTTTTGCTTCTATTTTATATGAAGTGGCTGTTAAATCATTAGTATGTGAATAATTAATTCAATTAAGCTTAATAAGGAAAAAGCTTTAAGTCACAAGAATCTCCTCCAGTAAAAGCCCTATTATCCAAGATTATTATATTGCAATGAAGTGAAAAAAAATTCTGGGTTTTATTGCCGAACAGACAAACTGTGGCATTTACTCTATATTAGCAAGAAAACAATCAACTATAGAACCATGTACTAGTTTAAGTTGCTCCAAGGGTATTGCATATTCCAAAAACAAACAGAGGTCATCAAGCGTTTAATCTTGAATTGAAATTTAAATATTAGTGTAATTTAGAATTACAGCAATTTGTCTTATTTCCCCTTCTGTAATGTCTTTTATCATAGCATTTTAGCTGGTAGTTGGTGATCTCAGCAATGGAAATTTTCATATAGGAAGGACACACATAAAATCTCAGAATGCTCTGATCAAGACTCATCTAATGAGATGGATATTAAATGTGTATATACACACATATGCTTAAACACATGATATATACATTTGATATATAAATACAATGCATGTGTATACTTACACATATTTTTCTGTCTAAAATTGGTAACATCTCAGACGGCTGTCATAAGTACGGGCAGGGTCTGAGACCTTTGAGTGAAATCTTAAGGCCTTGCACGTATAAGTAAAATTAATGTTATGGCACTGTTTAGAACTAATAATACCTCTTTTATTTCTCCTGTTTCTGTTGGTGACAAATAGTAATTTTCTAGTTGTTCTGATTGTACAGATGAAATTTTTCTTGTCCACTTCCATGAACATCACTGTAAGACACTGTTGAATGCTGTTAAATGAAAGAAGCATTTTAATTTTTTTCATTTTTCCTAGCAAGTGTTTTTTCTGAAGGTGCAAGAACTTAACCTTATTTTTCATTCCAGTTAAATATTTAGTTTTAGTGATTTTTTTCAAAAAGTTTTCCTTGAATTTTGTATGCACTTTCTGTGAAGAGAATAGCTGCTTTGTTCACCCACTGTTTTACCATATTTTCCTATTGAGCTTTGTGAAATAGTAAAATGGTTTTTGAGAAATAAGAATGGTCTAAACTCCTAAAATCCAAGTTTATTTTATATATATATATATTTTTCCCATACCTCCTGGGTCTTTTTTCTATTTCTTTCTTCTTCTGCAAAGTTAAATTTCTGTTGGCCTTTAACGTGCAAAGCAGTTGACCTTTTCTTGGAACAATATTCAGTCCTGCTTAGAAGGAGAGAAACTAGGATAAGTTACAAGAAATTCTGGGGGTTTTGTTCTTCCAGGTAAGTTCTCCGAACTCCAGGGATGTGAGTAAACATCTTCAGAAAAGCACTTTTAAGCCATGCTTACCACTGATCTTTAGGCTATAATACAGGCATTTGCATTAGCCATTCAGTGAGTAGGGTTTTTTTCCTCTAAATCACTTGTGTAAGCAAGCAATACTTTTTTTTTCCCTTTGGTGCTTTTCTTCTTTCTGAATAGGAATCCCTAGGACACTCACTGCTTCTGCTGGTCTAGAACCATGTCATTTGAGGAGAGAGAGAAGAGTAAAAGTTTGGAAAACCATTCTTTTAAATTCACTCGAATGTGCCATCTGTATGAGCAGATGGGAAAAACGTCTCAGGGCCAGAAGGAGACTGTGAGATCAAATCACAAGAAAATAACTACATGCAGACATGTTCCTAGTGTCAGAACAAAAAGGACCTTAGTGATTACCTCAGTGACGTGACCTGGAGACTGCTCCCTCAGAAATTGCTGTCTCCATAGCAGAAGATGTTGTGAGGGGCTGTAATCAATACCATATAGATCCCCATGGTATGTAAGCTGCGGACACTCTCATTTCTGGGCAACTGCCAGAAAAGAACAACTGTTCAGGTCCCTAAATTATTCTCACATATGAACTGTAAACCCACACTCAGCATTTCACAAGGAGGGTTTGCTGGAGTACATTATTGTCTTCAGTATCTGAATTGAGAAATCACTACGTGATTCTCCATCTTCATATGGCACAATATGTCATTCTTGAGAACGCTCTTTTGAAAAAATTACAATAAATGCAGACTATCAAATATACATGACGTCTTTCGACAGGTTACAATTTCTGTTGCATGATGGCTATTGCTGACAGTGAATGTCAATTCACAAATGCTGTGAAAATAGTTATAGCTTGTAAGTATATTTTTGTTTACCGACAAGGGTCTCTCCCTTGGGTCTGTACTTTAAAACTGACATTTGAAAATACTTGATCCAACAATTTATTTTGAAAAGTGAAAGGCATATAAAACCATATGAACTTTTTATGCAAAAATTCTCTTACCTTTCCCAAAGCCCTGTGCAGGGTTATAAAGCTAACATTTGTTTCCACTTAGAAAATGTAGAGATAGACCTTAACAGCCAGTGCAAAATTTAGGTTAGTTCTACTGTAGGTGGTGTTGCATGCCAGTGCTTTGCCTATTTACAATGTTTATGGAAAATTTATTCAGTATATATTGAAAAATGTTATGGCATGTCCTCTTCAGTGTCAGAATGGAAAAAAAAACCCTGAGGGATGAGTAGCTGTTGGGAAAACGCTTCATAAAATCATGGAATGGAAGGGACCTTAAAGATCCGCTTCCCTGCCATGGGCAGGGACACCTCCCTGCTAGACCAGGTTGCCCAGAGCCCCATCCAGTCTGGCCTTGAACACTTCCAGGGATGGGACATCTACAACCTCTCTGGGAAACCTGCTCTAGTGCCTCACCACCATCACTGCGGGCGGGGGGGGTGGAATTCTTCCTAATATCTAACCTAAATCTGCCCTCTTTCAGCTTAAAGCCAGTATCCCTTGTCTTATTGCTACATGCCCTCTCCAGCTTTCTTGCAGGCCCCTTCAGGTACTAGAAGGCTGCTATAAGGTCTCCCTGGAGCCTTCTCTTCTCCAGGCTGAACAACCCCAACGCTCTCAGCCTGTCCTCATAGGAGAGGTGCTCCAGCCCTCTGATCATCTTTGTGGCCTCCTCTGGACTCTCTCCAACAGCTCAATGTCCTTCTTATGTTGGGGGCCTCAGAGCTGAATGCAGTACTCCAGATAGGGTCTCATGAGAGTGGAGTAGAGGGAGAGAGTCCCCTCTCTTCACCTGCTAGTCACTCTTCTCTTGATGCAGCCCGCGATACTGAGTGCTCCATCCATCAAATCCATATCTCTCCAATTTAGAGACAAGGTTTTTGTGCAGAACGACATCAAATGCCTTGCACAAGTCCAGGTGGATGACATCAGTTGCTCTTCCCCTATCCACCAAAGCTGTCACCCCATCACAGAAGGCCACCAAATTTGTTCAGATACGGTTTGCCTGTAGTGAAGCCATGTTAGCTGTCACCAGTCACTTCTGTACTTTTCATGCGCCTGAGCATGGTTTCCGGGAGGATCCGATCCGTGATCTTGCCAGGCACAGAGGTGAGACTGACCAGCTGATAGTTCCCCTGGTCTTCCTTTTTTTCCTTGTTAAAAATGGGGGTTATGTTTCCCCTTTTTCCAGTCAGTGCGAACTTCACCAAACTGCCAAGACTTCTCAAATATGATGGATAGTGGCATAGCAACTTTATCTGCCAGTTCCCTCAGGACCTGTGGATGCATCTTTGATATCTTTTTCATTTGCATTAACTGAAATTGGTGCAGTATGGTTAGGACCAAGCGTTAGCACTTACTTTACCTAGCACTTACTGTGCAGGCTTCCTTCTCATGGACCATAGCTTTTTCTAGCCCACTTTAGTGTGTTATTTCTGTCAGTTCTGAACCTGTCCTCGTTTGAAGGTCTCTGCATAAATATCAGAAATGTTGGAGCTAGGAGAAAAAAATGTTTATTACAATATTGCCATCCACAAATTCTGTCCCCTTTTTGTCATTTGCTATTTTTGACTTTTGTTGTCATGCCAATTTTTATGGCAGTTGTTAGTGGTGGAAATGCTAGCAAAAATTAGCGAACAGTAATTGGTCTTTGTGTAGTTTTGTGTTCTTTTTAGACTAATAAAAAAAAAAATCATGTTTTAGAATAATAGCCAAGTACCTTAACAAGGCAATATAGCTGATACTGCATAGGAAGGAACACTCCAACAGAAGTCAACAAAATTCTGAATGCTTCTGCTTATGTGGGAGAGCCACAAAACGCTAATTTACCATGACCATAAGGCTTCTCCCAATCTATTTCACAGATATTTTTATGAAAATACTACAAATTTCAGGCATTGAAAACCACTTGGAAAGAGCTTAGAAATCTCCTGAACCCAGATGACTACAGAAGGCTTGTATGTGGTCAGCTGAGGAGGTAAATTATTTTTAGACCTTGCTGATAAGCTCTATCCTTTCAGTGAGATACCATCATCTGTGTTTTCATGTTATCATTTCTCTCTAGAAGATGGCTCGTATCTGCTCCATTTGGTTCTGTATGTAAAAAGCAGAGATGACAATCAGTGCACAAGATGGGGAAAAAAGACAAAGGCAAGGAGGCTCATACTGAATATTCATCTGTCTCTCCTTTTATTTTTAATTATACACATTAGAAGCTTATTTCATAATTACATCCCAGACTGCATTCTATTCTTGGCTAACAACTGAGAATAAAGCACTGTGCATCTTTAAACATTAGTCTGTGGTCTGTTTCTACAACAAGAGGGTCTCCAAAGCACATAAAATTCTAATGTACAAATACTATGTTATGATTACCCTGAAATGCCTTTGACTGTTGTTTCATAGTGTTAGTATTGCTAGAGAAATCTCATGTGTGACAAGGGGAGATGACTTTTGTTGGATTTTTGAAGAAGTAATAGGGTAGCCATAAGAAAGATATGCCGTTAGTCATTTTCATTTAACTTTGGTATGCTTTCAAGAAGATACATTTGAGAGCTGAAATATTTATCCAAGAAAGAATTGTGTAAGTGCGGTGCTGTCTGTTAAACAAACAACCCTCCACCCACCCCCAACCAGCCAGAGTAATTTATTTCCTTTTGAAGGAAGAGATACTGAAAATATAGTCAAGATTAATTACTTTTCATAACCTTCTGTGTTCAGCTTTTGATGCAAGATGCTCTTATGTCATAGAGAAGACACAGTATAATTTCAGGGAAATTATTTGCATGTCACTAAGACTGAAGGATATTGATAAAATGTGGGATGCTGGTATCCGGAAGTTTGCAGTTCTATATGTCTTCAGTAATACAAATACATTAAACTCAACCTGGTTCTGAAGGGTCCTGAAGTCTTCTCCAGCTACCTGTCCTGCAGAACTCAGTGATGATGTTTTAAAAATATTTAATTAGCTTAAACCCAAACCAAACAACTGAAAAAAATCTGACAAGGCATAAGTGCAAGTTACAGTTCTGGAAGAGAAGAAAATCCTATTGTTTGCGAGTATAAAGATTGTTGTGCGCAAGGGTTAGGAAGAAAGCTTTCTCCTGCCCAGGTGGTTCTGTAGGTACCCATTGATGCTGCAGGTGGGGTCCCACTCGGGTAAATCAACAGCAACTGCAGTTTGCTGTTTAAGTCAGGCTTCCTGTCATCGTCTCTTCTCTGCTCCTCCTTCGATTTAACTGTACAGACTCAAAGCTTATCGTGCATTTACAGATCATGGCACTCTTTCTTTTGTTATATTGAGGACTTGAAATTAATTATTTCCAAAACCATCTAAACACATTATGTATAGGGATATCTCAGAATCTGATACTGTGGTGGTATGGTTTGAGGAGGTGTTTTCTGTGTTAATGTTTTGTTTCCACGATGACTAAAGGTATTTTTCACATATTGAAGGAGATAGACTCCCTTTCCAACTGTCCTATCTGCCACATCTTGTCTGCTTCACCTCATTTAGTTTTCTTTAAGCTTCATCTTTTCATTTTTATTTCAATATAGCTTTAATTTCAGTACAATCTGTATCTGGGATTGCTAGGAAAATATGCTGTGTCCTTGTCATAGAAATAATGGTAAGACTGAATAAAAGCACTGATATTGTTAGCAGTGGGAATATTGCCTCACAGAATTGAACAGAAGTAAAAGGGCTTGGAGATTAATATTTGTTTAATGTCAAGAATTAAAGTAAATATTAAGTGTTACCTCTACTATTCATTATAACTGTTACAGAACCTTATTAGTAATTTGTTCAGAGGAAGGTATAGATATTAGATCAATATAAGGCAATTAGGAAATTTGAAATACATGACTAATACATGACTAATAGATGCAATGCCTGAACTATATAGCTTCAAGAAAGGAAAGATAATTATGACTTAACCTTAATGAAAGAAAAAAAAAAAAAGCATTTATAAAACAGTTTTTCTCAGGGTCTTGGGTTTTTTTAAGTTGCTTTTGTTAGTGCAGTAAGTAGCTAAAACAGTTTTTAGTTTTGCTTAAGTAATGGATCTGTATATTACATTTTGTCTTATGCTAGATATGTTACTGATGGTCAAGCTGATAAATCAAGTTTGCTAGGCCTGAGCAAATATCTCAGAGTACCACTATATTCCTGAATTTCCCAATATTGCAAAATGGAGTGGCAATGTGGCAAACTTAATGTTGTGCCCATGGCAGAAAGCCAGAAGTATTTATAGAAGTAAGGTATCCTCATACTTTCAGCATTTTTAAATTCCATTTCAGTTGAGAGAAATGAGCAGAAAATGAGGTTTCATTTGTAGTCGTTAGTTTTGACAGAGATAAGCCACTGAAAAGTCTTATTCCTTGCAGTTGTTTGTTGTCCACCAGTTCCCACCAACCCTGGAAAATATGATGTTCAAAGTGCTTTTACATTGGTAGTTCAGGTCCAGTGTGACAAATAATCTTTTGTCTTCTATTCTGAAAGTGTGACACCAGTTAAGAGAACAGGGTGTGAGCTCTGCGTCAGAGGCTTTATCTACTAAAAAAGTTTTAGTGAAGCCATTTTGTAGCCAGGAACATGGGAGAGTTTCCATTTAGAAAAACAAGTGCCTCATTGTTAGCCAAAACATTCACTGTCCCTGTTTGAGCGTTACTTTTGTATTGTTTTCGATAGTGAGTAGTAATGAAAATAAACTATGTAAGTAAGTTGAGATCTGTGGCTGGCAGCGTGAGAGATTTCCCTGTCCCCATTGTAATGGATCAAATACATTCTTAGCACTGACAAAGTTCTCCTGCTTCCTCCTGTTTGCTTTGAAAATGCATTATCCTCTATACTTTTGGCTTTGCTTAACTCTGCTATTCTGCCTCAGCGCTGGGTGCTCATCCAGGCTTTCTGTTCAGCAATTTCCTAATGTAAAGTCTGTACAATCTCTAAATCTTTTGGAAAGCCAGGTGTGGTTTTGTGGTCAGTTTTTCATTCAATTACAGACCTTGTTTATCCCCTGAGTCATCATTTTCCTCTAAAATTTGCGATGTGCTCTATTTTCTTTGCCTCCTTACTGTAAAAATTGCTTGAATTGGGGAGGAGGGTTGCCTTAAATTAATAGCATTAGATTGTCAGTTTATCTTGATGTCATGCTTCTGCTTACTAACTACTCCTTCAAAATGCATCATTTTCATCCAACTCCACTGGGACCATTTTTAGAGTATTGTTTTGGAGCCGCAGTGACAGCTTCAGTAAATGGTGAGTTCTAATTTGTTTGTCTAATGAAGATTAGGATCTTGGCTAATGACTACATAGTCATAAGTGATGATGCTTTTCCCTCCTACTCCCTCGTTGCTTAGAACATATATTAATTGTGCAGATGGTAGTGGCTTAGCTATGTGATAGTTGACTCTCTATCTCTTCCTCTCATGACATTTACACCATGCAAAGCGGGTGTATTGCTATCTCCTTATTTATGAAGAGTTGTGATTCATCACCTGCCTTTTAAATCAAATACTAAGATTATATCTTGTTGCTAAGAGGCAGAATTTGGATGTGCACTTTTTTCTTTTAAGCACACCTGTGCCAAGCTTTGCCTGAAACCTTCAAGCAAATCACAGCCACAAGCACTGAATTTTCATCTTCATTCCTACTGCCAACATGTGAAACTTGCAGTGCCTATTTTATGTGGGTAACTATAAGCCATTCCTTACGTATTCAGAAGATTCACAGGCTTTTCAGTCTGTAACCTAGCCAAAGCTCAAGCCGAGATTTACAGGTATTTAAGTTTCACTGCAAACATTTTTTTGGAATTGCTAGAATTCAAGTGTGATTTGTATTTGACAGAAGGAAAGTAAATACTTTTACTGCTTTTTTTTTTATTCTTTTGTTTTTCTTTCTTACTCATATATTTACTAATTCTTATGGTTTGTAAGAAACAACAGGAAAAAAATAATTTAGGCACCACTAATAAAGAAAATTCCTTAAAATTTCATTTCTTCTTTGATGTCATCTGTCTGTCATGGCCATCCTACTCACCAGATTGTCTACTATTGCTTCTGTCACAGAACAGTATTGCCATGTCTGTGTTCAAACATTTTCTGGGTTTGTTCTTCAGAAAAGTCACTGGGTTTATATAATTTAGTAATTTATAATTGAAAGGCTTGTTCACTTTTAAGTATCACTCCTGGGTTCCTGATCAATATTTGCAAATACTAGGGCAGTTTGATTTGGTCTTCATGCTTTATTTTGCTCTTCATTTGTTTAGGAAGGATCCTGTGTTGCAGGTACAATCAAAGAAAGTTCAGGATTACTCTTTAGGAGTTATTTTTGCAAACTGAGAGAAGGGTTCTTTTCCTGCCAATGACAGGTGTTATCCCTGGTGTTTCCTTATCAGGTATCTGTACTGTCTATGGCAATACAGAGATTAGTGCCTCTGTACGTGAAGCTGTTTGCAAGGGGATAATGAGCCTTTGGGTCACAGAGGAGTGATGCTCAGAGAGTAAGGGAGAGGAGTGGCTTTGAGGGCTGTGTTTGGCAAGTGTCGAGGTTCCTGAGATGTAGATGATCAGAAATGTGAATGGGGAAGTGACCTAAAAAGGAGTAGAAAGGACCTGAAAGGAACTTTTTTCCTACGTACAGAGTTGTAGGCTTGCACCCAGCGTATGATTTCTGTTGCCTAACACAGAAGATGCAAAGGCTTTGCATAATATGTAGTTTGCCCTCTGTGTGAGGTGCTGGTATTCTGAATTTAGGAGGCACTCTGCTATTCCAAGGAGAGAGAAGTTACTAAGACCTTGTTAAGGCACTGCAGTCACAATTGAACCAGTTACTAAAAAATTACTTTGAGTAATGAAAAGCTGAGACATATCCACTGCACCACAAACATACTTTCATGCTTTTAGCATCATAATTTTGAGATTGTTGACTGCTGAAAATTCTGAAAAGGACAGCAATTTTGAGCAAGCTGGTTATCACCTCAGTGTCTGTATCTCTATGAAATGTGGATTGCAATACAGGCAGATTCCATCTAACTTCTGAAGGCCTGCTTCCTTAGCACAGTACTGACGTTCATATGATTAGTCTTCTCGTTTGTCACCTTGGAGGAACATCAGTAAAAACATTTAACCTTACCAAGAAAGTTATTAAATTGCTGACATTCTGGTTTATGGTTAGAAATGAGATTTACCACCCATAAGAGAGATTTTGCAGAGTCACTGGCCGTAGCTTTAGGTAAATGAACATATGTAACATGTGACACTAGTGATGAATTCTGGTCCGTGCTTGAAATATTTGAAAGTAAGTTTGTATGAGAAATACTGAACTGTTTCGACAATTAAAAAAACCGTAAACAAACCAAACCAAACGAAACCCAAACAGATGGCTACTTCTCCCTGTGCAGCATTTAACTGGATACTTGGGAATATGTATTGTGAAATGAGAAGAATGCTGGGACTAGCTTATATGGACCTATCTTACCCATTCAAGACACAGCAGAGATAATTTTTATGTGCCTTTCCATATCTCTCACTTGAGAAATCTGCTGGCTCATGAATTGTGGCTGTTTCAGTATACACAATTCTTTCCTGCTGTCCCCATATTGCAGGCAGCGCTGTCTTGAAGTCCACATCCCTGCTAAGACTTTTCTGTTGAGTTGTTATTTTAAAAAAGCTTTTCAAACATCTTTCCAATAAGTGTTATGCCTCATGGAGGGAGTAGTGCAAACTATTATTATCATTGTACATTAAGAAAATTAAAAGATGTTCTTGCCAGGTGGTTAATGGAAACTATCATGTCCTCTTACCATCATTGATATTGGATAATAGTCTTGACATGCAGACATTCATAATGTGAAAAATAACATTTTAAAAAAGATGCTCAGTGCTCTTCACAGTGAAGATTCCTCTGATAAACACCAGATTTTATATAGCAGAACAAACAAACTCTGAGTTTTGAAATTCCTGCTTTATTAATGTGAATCCTAGGAGACATTTGTTTTGCTGCTGGAAATCCCCTCTTGTAAAGTCTATCAAACAGGCTGATTTTTATGAGAAGTCGTCCGTGTTTTGCTGAAGGGCTGTGGCTGGATGGCCATTGCGCCCATGCTTGGGCTCGGGGGTGGGTAAGGATGTGCAGAAGAGGACACGGCAGCCATCAAACTCACTGCTGTGCCTCTGGGATGGCTCTGTCCTGAACCTGTTGTGCAACTGATGCTTTCACCTTGTGGATTTATGCCAGTGTTTTCATTCACCTCAAAGTACCTGTGCATTTAATCAAGTAAATGCCTTCCTGATGCTCTGAATTTAATTTACTGAGTTTCAGCATGTGTTGTCCTATTGTTTATGTATAAAAGACTGTTAAGTAAAGCATGGGAGTAATTTTAGAGATTGTTTAAAAAAAAGAAGAAAAAAGATGCACTTTCTACAGCAAAATGTTCACTTTAAAAAATCCCTGAATACAGGGAATGGCTCCAGGACAGGTCCAACATATCTCAGATATACATTTGATGAGAAAATAAGTGTTTATCTGCTGTATTCAGGATAGGACTGATATTTTTCAGCTGACTCTTCATCCACCTCAACTCTGAAAATTTCTCAGATGAGAAAAGAAAGTCTCATGTATAGCCAAGGTAATGTGAAAAGCAGTGGGGGACATGTTTTCTAAATTAAATTATAAAAGAACACAAGACACAGAAATATATATGTAGCCCATGTATTAATTCAACTTTCACTGTGGCATGAAGTGTTAAAATGCAGTTCTGGATATACAAAATGTTAAAAGTGGTACCCACTGTCTCATAAGTATAGGAAAAGCAGAGATCTGATTAAACTAATTAGATCAGTTGAACTCTTCTGATTCTCTTTGAGACTCAGGTCACATGCTATCTGATAACGATGTTGTGTACAGAATCATCTCAGGCTGTTCACTAGGTCAGTCAGGTATCCTCCAAATCTAATAGCTTTATTGATCATAAATGCAAATAACTTTATAGAAACTGATGGATCTTACTGGCATTAAAATGGAAAAGAAGAGACTTTGGTAAGATTACTGAAGCTTGTCTTAAATGAATACAGATTTTATTTATTAAAAAAAATTCTGCAGCAAAAGATGGTCATTAGGAGGAAATAAAATCTTTGGTTTTGGGTTTGTTTTTTGTTTTTTGTTTTTTTTAAATTTATGGATTAGTGTTCTAGCTCCTGAGGTCTAGTTACTGGGAAGTTTCGAAGGTGGTATTTCAGAAACAGGAAAGGACCAACTGAATATCAAAAAGCAGCCTCTAAGCAGCTTTTCTATTTAGATTTCCAACGTTTAGTGTTTTTTATAGCTTATCAGGCTTTCAGTTCTTCTTGCCAGTATGATGCAGCCTAGTATGTCAGAAGATTTGGGGGTTTTTTCCTGTTTCTCTTTGGAACAAAGTTACGAATGGTATGAAATGAAGATGAGAAAGAGGAAGGTCATAACTGAACATCCTGACTTTGGCATGAAGGGGATGTAGCCCTTGGGAAATGCTGTGGATTTCAGCAGGTAGTTGGAGTTAACTTACATGCCTGTCAGTTGTAGTCATTAGGTTTGACTCATTAAAGAAAAAAAACATCTGTGTGCTTCTCTTATGCATTCAGTAAACCCTTAACTAAAGTTGAATTGCTCTGATAGAGCAATCTGATAGATACTGATTTGGTAATGTTAAAGGAGAACATGGCTACCCATTTTCAAAATAATATTGCTGCTATTTTAATACTATATTAAAGTAATAAGTGTACTTGGTGTCTAAAATGGACCAGATAGGAAATGGAGGGTTGATGGTATAAGCCTAACACAATAGATGAGAAGAGCACTGAGGCCAGGCATGACATCTGGAATGTGATAGAAGGCAATTTTAAGTAATTTATTTTTTCATTGTCAAAGAAAAAAAATTCTACGGGCTTAGGTATCATGTCAGTAGACCTATCTGTCAGGGGAAAGAAAAGAGGGAGTATGATCAGAAATAGCTGCAAAAATGTGTTTTCTCCACAGATGTCTACTTGCAGATTAGCCTGAGTAGGAAAAATACCAATGTTCAAGAATAAAATGTGCAGATAAATTGTTCCTATTTTGTCCAAGTCAGACCTATTTTAAAGCATTTATATGAATAAGAAGGATCCTCTTCCTTTCCCAACTCCCCATTGTAGCATTTTATATATGAAATTACCTGTATGTGTCTTTTTTTGTCTTCCCACCCCCCTGCAGGAGCCTTGCCTCAAGTTAGTTGACGTTAATAGGAATCCGTCATTTGAAACCTGTATGCTGTGAATTAAACCTAAAAATATCTACTAAATCTTTATTCATTGTCCTCAGTTAAATACTGTTCACATGGGGTATGTAGCTATGATGCAAATAGGTGATTTATTAAAGACAGCTTAAACAGCCCAAGATCTGGCTGTTAATTGGGGTGAAGAAACCCCACTGGCAGTTTGGACATAGGCGGCTTAGGTGCACGGTGAAGTTCTGTAGCTTTATACCCATAGGGGTTAGTTCTTGTACCTACAGGATGCCTTACATAATATGTGTCTCTTTCATCTATGCTTTATAGATGGTACGTTAATACAAATCATGATTAGCAAAAGCTGGAATTAATTGTAGCCAATTTTAAGAATTATAGTAGTCATTTTAAGCAAGCAATTTCTCTTCTATAATTTCAAAATATTGTTCTGGAATGGAAAAAATTATACTAGTATAATTTTTTTTTTTCATATTTGCATACTCACTATCTGTATTTTTATTATCCATCTTTGTCAGACATGGCATCTTATTTACTCAGTACAGGATTTGATGTCCTGTTTGGCATACATGCACATCTACTTAGGTAGCTTGAAAGAGTAAATGTAAGCACTAAAACATTAACTGATAAATAATACATATTTTAAAAATATTAAATAAGTCTACAGATTATTTATATGCTTAATACAACAACAACAACAACAATCTTCTGGAAGTAAAAACATCACTGAAACAAACCCAGGCAATTCGAACCCAATCAGCAGCACGGCTGCCTGTCCTCCTCCGTTTGGTGACGCTGCCTCCCGCCCACGCGCCAGTCCGGCATCAGCCTCTTGCTCTAGGTCATGGCACGTGCATGAGGAGGAGCGGTTCCTATGAAAAGTGAAAAGCAAGAGAAGTATTTGGAAGTAGTCTGTGATTACCCACATTGGACTAAAGCATTTGACTGTCGAATCCTAATCGAGGTTGCGCCACTCATTCAGAATTCATTCTACCTTAAAAATATCTTTAGCCTATCCCTCTGCAGTTCTGTGAGGCATCAGTAGCTGATGCCTATAATGTGCTTAAAGATACTTGGATCTACAGGTCTTTGTAAAGACTAGCATGAAGTACTTGCTATATGGTGCATGATTAATATCAGTATAAAACCTAAATTTTATTATAGGTATATT
>VXBL01008568.1:1299114-1355580 GCA_013400195.1 Aramus guarauna | reverse complement strand
TTTTTTTTTTGTGATATATAATCAGCCTACATTGAAAATATACATCATAAAAAGAGGAAGCTGAAGACTGGTTTGCATTGTTAGGAATCACAAAGTGAAATATCACAAGGTTTCTCTTTCTTTAACAGCAGATGAAAAGATTAGTGTATGAGACAGTTCTGTAATGTGTTTCATTTATATGGTGTTTCTCCAAGAGCACTGTTATTCTGTTATCATCCCTAATGACTGTAATGCGTTGAGTCACAGTGTTATTTTTTAAAAGCTTTCACTTTTTCATTGTTTGTTCTCAAGGTTACATTATGCAAAATACAATGTTATATTTTTTGCACTAGTCCAGGCTGTATAAAAATATTTTTAATCCTTTTATGAAAATTGAAATAGCTTTGCTCTGGGGAAGAGGCTTTATGCCTGTTTCAAGTATTCCTAACTGCTATAATGAACTCCTGTTTCTTCCTCTCTCTGAAAAGATATAGGTCATGTGTCTTGACTTTAAAAGTATTCTAAGGTGGTAATTCTTGCATACTCTTGCATTGGTAATTTGGTTGAGCTATTCACCATGTATTGCAATCCACTAGGAATTATCAAAAGGTAGTTTTGTTGCTTAAATAAGTTGGAAGATGAAAAAGAACTTTTTCTACTTTACCATAAATGTGAGAAAAGTCAGGGTAAAAATACGAGGGAGGTATGAAGAGAGGGAAGGACAGACTTGTCACTTTATTTCAATCGATTTGCATTATGGATAAGGATGATCAAGTGAGTTGAATTAAATACATTATTCAAAACTGCTGTTTAGGCTTGATTAAAACTGTTCTACCAGTCACTTTCATTACTGTGACACTTTTTTTTCTTTGCTTTCTGATGAGGTAAGGCACTGTCTTTTAATGATTTTATAATTTTTCCTACAGAGCTTTTATCCTACCTAGCTGCAGCCTTTGGCCCCTTTTGTGGTATTTGTTGCACCCTAAAATCTTACAGAAGACACATTAGAATTGTGAGTGCTCAGCTCCACCATCAGAATGAACAGACACTTCACTGAGGATAGTGCAGGGGTAGTTTCATCTCTGTGTTGAAGCCCCTGGTCTGGTAGACTCTGGTAGAAAGAATGTGTTTAGTGCAAAGAAAGGTATTTGAAACCTTAGTAGTCACCCAGGTTAGTATTTACCACGATTCTTTTGTGCACTTAAGCCTTGGATGTAAATCTATGCTCCTGCCTTTTCCTCTGTGAACTACTGAAATTCTTCTAAAACTCGTGACTATAATATGCACATAGGTATGGAAATACGGAAGCTATTAAATAAAATAACAAACCTCCCCACCAAAAAAACCCAACCAAACAAAAAAGCCCATGAGCTGTAATTTTTTTTCTGTTCTAACTCCACCTTTCTTCAAGTTTTCCCCAAAATAATCAATCTTACATTAATAATGGAACAGGGCAACTTCTTTGATTTTTTTCCTCCAAATTTTAAAATAAGGAACCAAGTATGAACTTTCAACAGTTGGGTTTTGTTTGTTTTTTAATGATATATGTTGCTGCTTGCTCCATTTACATTTGCTACCACCAAACATATATTCCTCAGCAGTCTGCTTTTGTTAAAAGCTGGAAGACTTCCATTGAGGAGAGCCAAAGGATTCTTTTCCATTGCTTTTTTTCTGCTCCAGGACACTTTCTTCTGAAGCATCTGTGGTGGCCCACACAGATTGAAAACAATATATTTTCAAAAGCAATTCTGTGAGTGCCCATGTAGTGAATGAAGAAAGAACTTAGTGCCAAAAGGTGTTCCTTTTCTCTGAGAGCCCAATACATACGAATGGTCAAAATGTAAAATTTAAGGCATCTTATCTACATTGACAAGAAGGAGGTAGGACTTGCTAAGTGTTTATAGGAATAACTTGCCCCTACTTTTGTTCTCTTTTCTTTGAAGAAACTTACAGGGATGTTTTTTCTGGAAATGACAGTAAATCATTGTTAGATAGGACAGTTAAGGATACTAATGAAAAGCTTGTACAGCTTCAATGTTGTACAGCCTTGTGGAAAGCATTGCTTGGGTCAATTTTGAGTGAATTTTCAGCCTCTTTCAGGCAATTGTGGTTTTCTGTGTCTAACAAACTCTTATTAAGTGTTTAAGAAGAAAGAATGAGGTCCATCAAATGAAAGAGTTTTCTTTCTTGTTGTCAGATGAAGAATGTAGAAGCAGTTTTTTGAACAGTTAATTGAACAGTCTAAATATACTTTGAAAGGCCAGTAACTCTCATAGAGGGGGACAGGATTTTGAGAAGAAAACTGTTGGTCACTCAATCTCTCATGAATACCCTGGAAAGGTGTAGCTGCTGCTCCTCTGGTCAGGTGATGCAGCATCTGCATTTGCTACAGGCAATCCATCTTGGGTCCCATTTTGGCAGCACACCCACATCATCTTGGATTTTATGATTTGGGCTAAATCTTGTGGTCAACCTTCAGCTCCAAGATAGCTTGTACAGTTAGCTGCTGTGCAATGCTCTCATTTTTCCACTGATGTAGAAGTAGATTCCCCAGATGCAGTTGGCCAGTCAGCTGTACTTAACACGGGAGAAAATCCTTGTTTCTCTGAGGAGTCTGTATAAATCTAGCAGCTGTAGGAGAAGGGCACTGATCGGGTAGAGGAGGAGAGAAGAAAAGCTAGAAACCTCGCAGCGTATGCACTAAATCCCTACCTGGCCCTTCGTGGAGTATGTGCAGGACATACTATTTTGACTGTTGGCAGCCTCCAAATTGTATTTTTTAATTACTACAGAGTTATATAGAATACTCTTGGGGGAAAAAAAAATAAGACTTGATTTTTGTCTACACATTAAGAAGACTGGATGGGAACACAGTTAATAAAATGCTGCTGAGAGTTGTGCCTTGGTTCATATTCAGCTCAGGGTCATATGCCTCTGAGGTTTATCAGCAAAAATTTGTTGATGGTACGGATGTTTCTCGCAACATTTAGAAGGCACATTTGACACATGTTAATGTTAGTAGGTTTGGTGTAATCTGGAGGCACAAATATAGTCTAAATGTTTTAAAAAAAGGGCCCTGAAAATGTTTTTTTTTCTAATGTGAAGATGAAATAATACTTCATTTACAAAGCACTGTTGAACAGAAGAAAGAACTAAGTGTCATGAAGGGATTAGGGCATTAACCCAGGATATGAAATATGTGTCTTTGTTCCTCTTCAGATTTCCTCTGATGCCTTTCTTTGAGCCTTTCCTTTTTGGCTTGAAGTTCTCCACTGTAAAATGAAAGAAATACTGCTATCCTAATTCATGCTTCATTTTGTCAGGATAAATTGGTTGATGATTATTACAGCTTACAGTACCGTGATAATGGTGTGTAGAAGGAAGCTCTCTGCTCGCCCACCAGACTGGCATAACCTTCTTAGAACAGCATTAGTTACAAGTAAGCAGCAGACACGATATTTCAGTAAAAATAGGCAAGAGCCTCAGTTACGTAGAAATATATTTTCTTCTTTCAACTCTGTGCGATCAAGGAAAGATTAGAACAAGACACACTAACAAGCTCTTCTGTTTTCTTCCTAGAATTACAACAACAGCTGCTTGTATGATGGACCTACGGAGATATCCGCTGGATGAGCAGAACTGCACACTGGAGATTGAGAGCTGTAAGTACTTCTGCAAATCCTACTTATTTTGTGGTCGACTGCTTCAGATTTTTATTTCTGTCAGTTTGTTTTTTTTTTTTCCTTTTTTAACATGCTACTAACCTAGTTGTCTTTCTGTCTGATGACATTTAGATCCTTGTAAACACATGCAAAAAAAAATAGCTTTCCAGATGGATTAGTAATTTGTGGCACAAGGATTAGCAAAAGTTATTCTGAGTTTTGATGGACAATTTACAGCTTTAAAAGTCTCATTCAAATGCCTTGTTGGAGTTCATGTGAGGAGCACAAGGATTATTATCAGTTCTTTATCCTCCTTTACTGCTGAACTATGTGGCAGCTTGTTTCCATTTATAAATGACAGCAAGAGGTTAGAATTGTCCTTGAAATAGGTGGTTTGTGGGGTTTTTGTTATATGTACTGCTTTAAGAGCTGGTGTCTCTATCAAACTTTCTATGTAGATAAAACTTGTGTTGTGAAATAAATTTTCAAATCTCTTTTCATTATAAAAACTTTAGGGAATCTGAGTACATCAGAGAAAAAGCAATTCATGATCACTTTTATAAAGACAATATTGTAAGCATACATCATTTGGCATTCTGATCATTTCAGCACTTTCAAGATACATTTCCTTTTTCAGGAGAACCATAGGTTCAGCTGGGGTGTATTATTAAGTTCAATCTGACAAATAAATTAGAAGTGAATGTCATGTTTTAAGATACAGTACACAAAAGTATGTGTACTTTTAAAGTAACTTCTGTATTATAAAAGATTATGTGGGATTTCTGTGTGCACTGAAGTACAAAATGGTAGTAGCTTGTGCTACAGTCTGGTAAGAACTTGGTAGAGCTGAGCTGCTTTCTTCTTCTATTCTAGAAAGCATTTAAGAATATGCTTTAAATCTATGTCCAGGTTTCTTTTATTTTAGTCTAATTTAAAGGTATGCCAAAATCCTTTCCTGAATTAAACTTGTGACACTGCTATCTGCAATAATTTACCTGCATAAAATAAGCAAAATCAGGCTATCGTTAAAGTTCACCCCATCTCTATGCTGAAATACGCAAGCAGGAAAGGTGATGATAGGCTTTGCTCTTTTGAGAATGGATAAAATCTTGTTGGGTCTTTTTGCAATTCATTATAGAATTTCTATTGATAGCATTTGATTAAAAATTTCATATCTGTATCCTTTAACCAGTATAGTAGGCTGATTTTAATGAGCAAGAAAACTACTGGCATAACTGTTCAGGTTTACAGAGATTCTTACTGAGAATGTGAGTTGCTGTACTGGTGGCTTTTAATTGTTTTTGTAGCAAGGACCTGGAATTTTTCATTTTCCCAATTGTATGTGTAAGGTGGAAAGCTGGAGAGTCAGAGGACATCGTTTCTCTCTACTTACAGTATTGTTAAACAGTCAACAAAATCTTGCCATCTCTGCATTGCTGACATTCCTGAATCTTCTTGGGATTCACAAACTACATATCCCCTGCCTGTCATGCCTGCAAGACCCACTCTGGGAAATATTCCCAGGAAATACGTCCCAACTCAGTCTTTATGCAAAACTGAAATATAAATTATGTCCCTGCTTTTCAAGGAAAACACTTGTTCTCATTCAGACTTAGAATGGGGGACTTCTGGGTTGAAATTTCCCTTTCATCTGTTTTGGAGTAGAAGTTTGAAGCTGGATCAGTTATCTTTCAAGAAACAACACTGGAAAACAGGGCATTGAACTCTCAGAAATTGTTGTTCCGCTTGGTATGAAGAACACAGTAGTCATTGTATCATACAAAGGGTAGGAGTTTAATTTACCATAGTGGTTAGGATGCTTGTAGGAGAGCTCCTTTGTGGATCTATTAGCTCTGTTGCAGCATCACAAAAGTAAAATGGATTTAAATCAGGATACTGTATGTAGCTAGCCTGTCTTTCATTCCAGTAACAAAGGCCATTAAAGAATATGGATAGAAGTAATACTTGAACTGTGTTTTGAAACACTTTCATGCTGCTTTAGAAAATGATTGCTCTCTGTAGATGTCATTTTGTTCAGGTAAAAACCTGAGCCTGTCTAATATTTATGAATTGGTTCAGACAAAAGTGCTGGCAGGTAGATAGGTAGAGTGAATAAGATTGAAAGTAACTTTCTGAGTCTTTCAATGCAGGTGTCATAGAATCATAGAAGGTTTGGAAGGGACCTTACAGATCATCTAGTTCAAACCCCCTGCCATGGGCAGGGATACTCTGCACTAGACAAGTTGCCCAAAGCCCCATCTGTCTTGGCCTTGAACACTTCTGGGGATGGGGCATCCACAACTTCTTTGCAAAACCTGTTCCAGTGCCTCACCACCCTCATAGTGAAAAATTTCTTCCTAATATCAAATCTAAATCTACCCTCCTTCAGATTAAAGCCTTTACCTTTCATCCTATCACTACATGCCCTTGTAAAAAGTCCCCTAAGCTCTCCTCAGGGCTGCTCTCAATCCATTCTCTACTCAGCCCATAGTTGTGCTTGGGATTGCCCCAACCCATATGCAGGACCTTGCACTTGGCCTTGTTGAACTTCATAAGGTTTGTATGAACCCACCTCTCGAGCTTGTCAAGGTTCCTCTGGATGGCTTCACTTCCCTCCAGTGTGTTGACCAGGCCACACAGCTTGGTGTCATCAGAAAACTTACAGGGAGTGCACTCGATCCCACCGTCCATGTTTCCAACAAAGATGTTAAACAGCGCTGGTCCAAATACTGACCCTGAGGAACAGCGCCACTCATCACTGATCTTCACTTGGACATTGAGCCGTTGACCACAACGGCTTTAAGTGCAACCATCCAGCCAACTTTAGTTTAAAGCCCTCTTCACCAGCTTGGCAAGCCTATGACCGAAGATGGTCTTTCACCTTCTCTGACAGATGGGCTCCATCAGCCCCTAGTAGATCAGGTTTCTCAAGGCGAGTCTCATGGTCTAAGTAGCTGAACCCCTGGCTGTGGCACCAGTCCTGTAACCATCTGTTGATTCACCAGATTCGACTGGCCCTTTCAAACCCCTTTGACCAGGAGGATTGATGGAAAAACTACCTGCATTCCAGAGTCCTTACTGCTGCTCCCAGGACTCTGTAATCCTTCTTGATGCTCCTCAGACTGCTCCTATAATTGAGTCAACAAATTTATTTATTTTTTAATTTTAATTTTAATTTTTTCTTTTTTTTTAGTTACATGTCTTCCCGAGCCCTGTTGGGACCTTGATAGTATGTTTAAAGAAAGCGGTCGTAGTTTCTCATAGGCTTCATTTCATGAAACTGAATATGCTAGTCTGTTTTGGCTTTCTCATACAAGAGTGTGTTAACAGAAATGCAGAACTAGCTAATGCTAGTTCTTCATTAGGAATAACTAGTACCATAAACAGTATCCCAAATGAAATCTCTGTCACACTATGGCATCAATCCTGCCCTTTTTCCAAGAGCCATCTTTGCCTTTCTTCAAAACTGTGTAACTTCCATAGCTGTCTTTCCTGGAACAGTACAGCAAGGTCTTTCCATTACTCAGTTATTTCCCAGCAGTGGATTCTAGCTTTTGGTAAAATGTTTTTTGCATAGTACTAAGAACACATGACTTGGCATTTCATAACACTTTTCACATAAATCAGTGTTCTTAATATTGCTACAATCCTCAAGGTCACCCAGTTCTCGCTATATTTGTTCTGATCATCCTTTGTCTTAACAGTGTCTGCAGATTTTGGTTCATTAGAAATTTCATTAACATACAAATACTAAAGAATATTAATGCCAAGAAGGCTTTGCTTATAATAATTCTCTGTACTGAGCATGATCTATTCTTTCAGTGCAGTACAATTTCCTACACATCTTTTATATATCTTTACTAATTGTTTGTTCTTAGATAGTCCTATATAAAATGTTTTAATAAAGTCTAGGTTAGATATCCTTTGTTTAAAAAAGGAGTTATTTTCTAGCCAGATCTTTTGAGTTAAGTCATGATAGATACTTATCCCATTTTCATACATGTTAATGTCTCTAATGTCCTTCCATTCTTTCTCTACTTGCTCCATCCCTCCCCTCCCCGTTATTGATGCCAGAGTTGATTGGCTTCTTAGCTGCCTAGGTTACTTTTTTCCATGTGTCATTGAATTTACTGAAATTTGTGGCCAATATCAAACTTTTGTTTATCTAGATTAATTTGCAAATTAGAAATTATGGTGGGAAAGGGTTGTATATAAACTATAAAACCAAAATGGAGGAGGTGGTATCATCTATTAAGATACAAGAGACAGCATTTTTCTTATGTCAATTTAAGGTAATATTAGTGAGATTAGATGCTGCAAGTGTAAGAGAAGACTATTCCCCATTAGTTCAAAGAGTATTAGTTTTGAGAATTTGAGAATTAAAATCCTATTTTTTTCATGTACAGCTAGTTACATCTTTGTGATCACTTTTTGGTTTGCTCATCCTGAGAGGGCAGAAACATGTTGAATGTTTGGTTTTGCTATGATGCTTCTAAACCTGTAGGCCATCTTTTCCAAGGGAGTCTAATCTGAGCTATTCTACTTCTCTCTTTCTTTTGTTATTTCCCAACACAGTGAATAGCAGGCTTATAATACCAGAGGGAAATCAATTTTCCTGTGTATTCATCTCTTAGTTTCCCAACTTGCAGGCAACAGAGAGCTTTTTCCTTTTTAGTTGAATATTGACTTGACTCAGTAAAATACCTCTCCTTTCTGCTCCCTACCTCTGCCACTGCAGTATGAATTGCTGAGTTTCTGACAATGTTCTAGAATAATTTTGTTTCTCTGCTGTTTCCTGCCTCTCTGGAGTTGTAACTGTTGAAAGGAATCTCTTAGCTAATCAACCATAAGACTACTGGGAGCTCAAAAGCAAAAAGAAGTACAAGGGAGTTTGAAGAATACTTCATATTCATGTAAATAAATACAATGTCATATTGCACATACTCTAGCATAACAGAGAGAAACTATTGTAATTTTGAATATTTTTAAATGTAATCATTCAAGATTCATCTAGTATATTTGGACTTTGTCCGTTTCAATTATGTGGTGCTGCATAAAGACCAAAATTCACTTAAATTCCTCCTTATCTCATTTCATGATGTGTTTGCCATAGCTATATTTATTTTATGCTGAGGTATAATTCAGAAACTGCCTGCCTTCACAGTGATTTTTTTTTTTTTCTGGTTCTTTGTTGCTGTGGAACAAAGAAGAACGCACTGAGTTTCTCCTTAGAAGCATATTCTCAGAAACATTTTCCATAGTGTATTAAAGATGTGGCATTAGAAAAAGTGCATTAAAGCCCTTCTGTCTGAAGCCTTAGCAAACAGGGAGCTTTCCTCTGAGACATTACTGACCAGGGAAAAAGGGCAGAGTAAGAACAGCATGCGCAGACGGGGAGGAAGGACTGCTTTACTGACGAATGAGAAATAATTGTTTTCAGGACACTTCATTTATATAATAGCCTGAGGGGTTTGGATCAGAAATCATTAGATTTTTTTCTGTTTCATGGCAAAAAGGCCGTAGAAGCACACTGAGATAAGTTAAAAACTTCCATTCAATAACAGATTCTAGAAAAAGCCAGAAAGAACAGAGGTGAAAGAATATAATTCCTCCCAGTGGCAGTGCAGCCCAGTATCAAACACTTTCTAATCAGATCATCGGAGAGCTCCTCAACAACAGAAACAGAAGTCATCTTTTTGTGCTCAAGGTGACTTTACAAGCCCATTTAAGGCACTGAAAAGAAATCAAAGATGCCTTTTGCTGAAGCCTTGAGTACTTTGCAGATGGCTGCTCTGGCCACGGATCAAAGCTATAATCAGGTCACACGGGACAAATGGTAGAACTCCAGGGCCTGACCACGTAAGGCTTTTCTGGGTTAGAGGAGAATGTGCTTGATGCCAGGCAAGAGACTCTGCTGATCCTCAGGAGGGTGGATGTTCTGTAAAGGAGGATACCGTGGGAACGTGTCACTTCTGACAGTCACACAGTAAGTGGGAAGCTAAGTACATGACTTCTGGGCCACTGAAGGTTAGAATCTTAATAGTGGTTTGTTTTCTTAATTTTTTTTTTCCTTCCTATTTATCAAGTTTAGCATGTGTCCTGTCCCCTTTGTCCCTTCAGCTAAGTCTGTTCTGCGTAGTGATCCTTGAACAGGGAGAATATTCCTCTATCACTACAAACTGACCTTATCAAACTGCCCCTTTTTCCTCCTTGTTCATCATCTGTAAGTTCAAATATCTGAATTTGGATTCCATGACAATTCAACCTGTACAGCACTTTGTGGGGGGAAGAGAGCTAGATTAATGAACAGTGATAAATTCCACCTCTGTACCCACATTCTGTCCATTTCAGCAATATGAGCTCATAGCGTGGCTTCCTCGGGACGGGTACTTCGGTCTTTATTTCTCCTTAGTAATTTTGTCTCATGTATGTCAAGAAGAGAAGTAGTATCATTTCAGTGGCATAATGCACACTGGCAATGAACAGGAAATCCTTGACTCCTCTTTGGTGTGTAGATGGGATGATTCAGTAACAGCTAAAAAAAAATCCCCCAACAGTAGATGATTCTTCTGGCTTGTCTGACGAGCACATGTGGAAGTGTGGAAAGCTGATGGGTTGGCACTTCACAGTCCTGTTTCCAGAAGGTATGAATTTGACAAGGTAAATATTAACTTTTTTTTTTTTTTAAACTAAATTGAGTAGTAGGATCTCTGTTATAACTTCTCATACTTCAGGCAGATGTTTTTTCTGTAGGTCTAGTATTCTTTTCAAACACCTTGTAACTGGTAACTTCTTCAAGAAGAAGTGCTATTGGAAAGGATGTCTGTGGTACTGTTACATATCTTAGGTCTGTGTAGTCTGTGATCTGAAATTATAGTTTATTTTTATTATTTTCCTTCGAGTATATATATATATATATTTATTAGAAGTTTGCTGTACTTAAAATGATTTAAAGCCTTGATTCAGTCAGTAGGCAATACAGACTCAAAATACACCAAAGATTCTGCCTGATATTACTGAATATTCTGATATTACTGAATATTCTATTCAGTAATATTCATTGCTCTGTCAAGTTCTCCTGTTCTGGTTTAGGCAGAAAAGCAGTTGCTTTTAGCTGAGCAGTAGCTTGCTCACCTGTGATTTTTTTTTTTCTCTTGCTACCTGGTGCTTCAAAGTGTTGGACCTGATCATTATTAAGTGTAGAATCTCGGTTGAAACTACACAGATCTTCCAAAGGGGCAGAAAAAAATATTCTCAGTGCTGGCATGCATCATCTTCCTGCTGACAAGAGGTCGTGTTACATCAGAGGCTGTTGTTCCTGGTAATAAGTAGCCATTGTTTTGAAGCAGCAATACCAGCAATTGTCTGATCACTTGGTTAAGGTGGTGATACTTCTTGAGTTTGGCCTAATGACACATTAATTTGTCATACTTTCTTCTATCATTGTGCGAGCTGTAGGTTATATAACAGCTTTTATGGACTCCTGTGAGGTTTATTTGCATTGGGGTCCTAAGAGCTAACATACCTGACTGCGGTGGGATGTGAGAATAATCCTTGCCATTCCCCTTTCTCTTTTTTTAACCAACAAAACCATTATTGACGTACAATGTTTTCCTTCCCTGTAATGCATGGCTTACTTGGATTGCAAAGTTTAGTGCTAAACGAAGGTTTATTCGGGACTTAGTGAAATGACCTAAGTAAGAAAGTGCTGTTGTAAATAATGGACTTACTCTAACCTCTGTCAAAAAAAACTTGTATGAGGCAGTTGTCTCACGTGCAGATAGAAATAGTAACATGTAATTACGACATCTGTTTTTTGTGGAAGAGTGAAATGTTTCAGTGTTCATATGTAGTGCTAAATCCACTTCCAGTTTTCAAGCTTTTTTTTCTTTGGATGTGTCCAATTCATGATGAACTGAGAATATCCATCAGACTTTCTGTGAAGAGCAAACTTCAAATATATTTTAGTCTATACTTCAAAAAAAAAAACCCAAAAGCAACCAAACAGACAAAATCTACATTTTTTTGACAGGAGTTTTATTCAACTAAATCCATGTTTTGTTAGAAAACTAAAACACTTTGTGGCAAATTCAGAGTTACTACTATTTATCTAACTTCCTGTTCATACCTCAAGACTTTGAATGTGGAAAGTTTTTTATAAAAAAATTTAAAAAAACCTCAATGGTTTCTTTCCCCATTCCCATGCAAGTTGTCATTTTACTTCATTCACAGATTTAGAGAAACATTCATTCACTTTGCATGTCCTATACACTGTGGATTTCAGAGGCAAAAAAGTTAAAATTGGTTTTCCTTTGAGAAGACCATCCTTTCTTCTCTCAAGGAAAATAAAATTACTGAGCAAAATTACTGTGGTCATGTGTTAAGTATCAAGTTATCTTTTGAAGACAAGTCAAAATGAGATGAGGGATCTAAAACAAAAAAACTTCTGAAGGTTAGGTCCTTCTTTTAAAAACATTTTTTTTTAGGTCGTTGTAAGTGAAGGAAGTAGCACTGAAAGCTAATAATGACTTATCCTCCATAGTATCATTTTACTTTAGTCAATTATCTGTTTCAAAATGAAAAATGTCTTCAACATGGTACAGTTTTTATGAAACAGTAATATTTATCAGATACTGGAATCACTTGACCTCAGGTCTTATGCTTTAGAAGGCATTGGAGACTGATTATCCTGCATTCATGACATACCTTTGAAAAGAATTGAACTATGTTTCTACAGTGATTTTATTTCCTAAGATAGATTTTTTTTTTCCAGCATCTCTCCCACTGTTTTAGAGAAAATAAGTATCAATTCATTTTCATTGTGAGAAATAAAAATGCACTCTATCGATTTGCCTTTTACCTGTTGATCAGTTTACATGCAGTTCCTGATGTCTTTTGGAGACAAAGCAGCAGAGTAGTCAGTTGAAACTCATGAAGATGTAGCTAATGGCCAAAACCCCTTTGATGGTTCTCCCCAAGTAAATAGTTTCAAAATGTTGAGCCTTTTATCTAAATAAATAAATAAAATAAATAAAATTAAAAAAAAATTAACTATCCCCAATTTTAAGGGCTGAGACAAGCATCTTTCTGAATACCTTAGCTTTTGGAATTTAAATAATAAACAGTAATATATGTGGCTTCAGATATTCTTTTACTCATCAGGATGTTTCAGCCATGCCAAGTATTTTCTTGGGCAACTGTATTTACCCTTCCTTCATCAAATTAGGTTATATAAATTTCAAAAATGACAGTTATTTTTATTTTTTTAGATGAGTGTGCAAAACATCTAGGAACAGAAAGGCAGTTGCTTGAATCTTATCAGTCTGATCTGTATTTGCAGTTGGCCACTAGCAACAGCAGTTTAAATAGTTATGCTAAGGCTGAATTACTTAAGTGAGGGAAGGACTAGAAAATGCATACGTGTCATCATAAAACTGTGGATGAAATTTGACAAGCAGTTTGGGCCTGTTTACAAAGCAACAACAGCCAAAAGAGAATCAATTCATTAACTACACTGGGAAACAGTGTCCCTTCTTTCCCCAGTTAAAGCAGTCAGAGACTTGGGTGAGACGATGTGATGCTCATTCAGGTGCCTCCTCTGAAGAGAATTGAATTTGCTTCTTGAGGCACAAGCCAAATGACCGGACTTGCAGCGTGCTCTGTATTGGGTCACTTTCCATTGATACTGTTCCATTTGGTATAAGTTTCTAGAGTGGGAATTGGAGCTCAACCCTCCTCAGTGGCTCCTATTAAAGAGAAGATACCTCTTTTCATCAGCAGGGTTGGGGGTTTTTGTTTGGGTGTTTTTGTTTTCCCCAGATTCTGAATTTCCTTTACTTTTCTTACTGATGCTCAAATACAAAATATTTTGGTTTTGGTCCCTGAACAGGAAAACAATTTCATTGGGTTTGTTTCAGTAAATAGAAGCCAGAGGAGTGAATAAGATAATCTTTTGTTTTGATTATGACATTGGGTTTGGGTGGAAGAAGGGTTGACTTTTCAAGCAGACAAGCCTAGGAAACATTATTTTACTGTGGTGGAATAACAGAGAAGAAATTGAATTAGCAGAAGCATTGGCAAAGTTAAATATCACAATGTTTTTAATTCCTTTGGTCAGTATATTGTATGTTTCTAATGATGAGAGGTTTGTGAAACAGTTAATTTTGTTCAGTTGTTCATGTTATTTGGTACTGATAGTTCAGATTGTTCAAATTCCACCTGTGCCTGGAAAATATAACCTACTTTCTGTTACTGGATGCTGTCCTGTTTTCCTATGTCTTAAAACTATATATTGACTTCAGAGTTAGTATTGCTTGCAATACTAGTAGTTCACTTAAAAAGAATTCAGGCATAGTATTACCCAACTTTTGGCAATGCTAGGGGAATTAGCTGTAGTCTTCTATCAGTCTAATGCTACTATAATTGATGTGAGAAAACACAGTTGCAAATTTGCTAAGGCATTGCATTGGTGTGCAAGTCATAAAAGGAACACTATAGAAGGAAATTATTCTAGTTTTAGAAATTTTCCTGATACATGTGCTACTCATGGTATTCAATATGCATTTGACAGACCGTCCAAAATAATTTGGATGGAAATACAAGAGTTGTATCTTTTATGTATGAAAAATTCTAACAAACGAACTTTCTCATGATGTGCCTTTGTTCTGAGTCAAAATTAAATGCAAATAATACTGTCATTACTCTTTAAGTATCCTCGAAAATATGTTTTGTGAAAGAACATTTGTAAAGGAAAGGATGTGTAAGTAGTTGAGAGAAGTCATAAAGATCATAGTATCAATCATTTAGGTTGTATTTATAAAAGGGTTGGGTATTTTTCCTTTTTTTTAATATAATAATTCAGATGTTTTGTTTTCAGTGTTGCTTTTTATGTGGGGAAAGAGAAGTCACTAAGTAGATTGTTAACATGTCCTTATATTTCAAGGCATACTTCAAAAATAATTCAGGATGGAAGGGACCTCAGGAGGTCTCTAGTCTAATCTGCTCAAAACATGGTCAGCTCTGGGGTCAGACCAGAGCTTTGTCCAGTTTGAATACCTCCAAGGATGGAGAGTGCAAAACCTCTCTAGGCAACCTGTTCCAGTGCCTGACCTTCCTAATAGTGAAGAAGTTTTGCTGCAGTTGTGGAAAGGGGCCACGTTGTGTATCTGGTTTATCCTGTCCTGGCATGCTGGATCTGCCTCAGAAATAAGTATTTATTGTAATTAATCTGAAACGGAACGTAAGTGCCATGCAACCTGTATTGTAAATAAATAAGCTATAAGTCATATAACTGAATGACAATATCATGAGAATGCGCTGAATAAATTGATACATTGTACAAGTAGCCTTGTAATTTGACAAAGGCATCTTTGAGTTAATGAGTAAAACGATATAGTTTGCTTTCCATTTGCAATTTTCTGCTGTGGTGTAATCTGAGCCATATCTCTTGATTCAGTTACACAGGTACTATTCCCACCATGTAGAGTGAAGTGTCTCTGCACACCTTGTCATTCTCAATCTCTAGTTAAGCTTTAAAAACTCTGAAAATAAGGATTGTTTTCCCCAGATAATGATCTAAGAATTTTCATTACAATGTTTGGCTCAGTAACATGTTTCTTGTTATGCACATCTAAAAGGCAATTCTTTGTATTCTGTAACTGCACAATATATAAGTTGTCTTGATTGTATATGCTGCATGGATATGAATAGTCAGCTTTACAGGAATATATTTGGAGTACATTTGTTTAGGTTACAGCTTTGGAACTTGTGGTATATTTCTACTCTTGAGCTGCAGAACAATCCACTACTTACATTTGCTACCATAAAAGCTTGTCTCGTCTTGTGATTGATGTGTTACTGTAGTGAGAATTTGAGATGTTACCTCAGCCACAGCAATTATCTTACATAATAACAGGGTAACATAACAGGAAAAAAACCCCCAAAACCCATATGTCTGAAGAATACACCTACCTACTTTGATATTATGTGTACACGTACCGTGCTCTAGAGAAGATTGTGCAATATTGGAAGTAACAAGTTGTAACAGTAGTCTGCAATTCTCATGAATGGAATCAAGTACTGAGCTAAATCCAGGCACTTTATTGATGTGTGAAACATTATTATCCAAGTACTTGATGGTTTTTGCATAACCTCATAAAACAATTTCCTGGTAAAATCACCACTTTTATCCTATTTTCTGAAACAGTTAATTGACAATAAACTTATATCAGAAGTGAGTATGTGTTCCATAGCAGACACAACTTTGTTCAAGGCAAAGACCAGGTTTGGGCTGCTGCAAGAACTCATTCTATAAAAGCAGAGCAGACGTCTGCATCTTACTGCGTGGGAGCTCCTATGTGAGCATCAGGGGCTCTTCAAGAACACGGGGATTTCTGTCTCCTGACCACAGCCTGGAACAGTCAAATCTCTAACAGCTTGCTTCTGGAAGACTAATATGTACCAAAATGTTGCACAGACAACTGAGTGATACTGTAATGCTGGTAAGTTAAGTTTTTGCTTGTGAATTTTGTTTTTATTCTTTTGGGTTTTCTTTGTTTCTGAACCTTTGTAACCTGTTACCTGACATACATTCTGTCACTATTTTGAGGACATTCTGGAAGGGGGCAAAGAACGCAACAGTAGATTCTTCTTCTTTTTGCTTATGGTCCCTTCTATCTTCTTTTCTTTACAGAGCCAGAACGAGTAATATAAACAGTAACATTGGTGACTCCTGTTCAGTCAGAATTATTGTCCTAGGCATGGTATTCATGCCAAGGAACTTCTTATTCTTCACATACAGCTAACATGAATGAGCAGGAGAGCAAACGACCATCAAAGTGCTGCAAGTGCAATGTGTTCATACTGTAAGTTGTTTATGTTGCTGTAGCATACTTTGTGTTGGTGGCACTGTATGTACTAACTAGAGTATTATTTTCCTTTCAGGTTTCAAGAACAAGTTTCTGCAACTCCAGAAACATCCACAATCTTAATAGGTAAATACTTGATATTTTTATCTTGCAAAACCTACCTAAGTTCCTATCAAAGATTGTTCTCTTGCTGACCAAGAAGAACTAGCTTTTGTTTATTTCTATTTTTATTCATTTATGGGAAGATGGGATTAAAGAAGTGGATTTTACATTTTGCCATGAGGGCAGAAAAATGTATACCTCACTGTGTCCGAAATCTGCATTTTACCCTATAATGTGCTATGTATAGCATAGCCTTCTCTCTTTCTTTAAAGTGAGTCCTCGCGTACTGCTGCTATACCATGGAATTGACTGTATGAATGTGTGAAATTTACTGTCGTTATAAAATTACAAGATCTTAGCTAAATACGTTAGCTTTCTTAAAGAAATAAAACTCGTCTTAACTGTTGTATCTGTGTGTTTCATTATGAGTATAAAGGAATTTTGAACACAGTAAAACATGGGAAAATAAATTTTAAAGTCTAAGATAAGATGCCTGGAAGATTGGAATACCCAGCAGCTGATTTTTCTATTTTTATATACGTATATATGTATTAAAAAAAAAAGTTATATATATTAAAAATACATATGTGTAGAAACATTTATTTGGAGAACTTGAAAATGATGCAAATATAAGTAGCATTTTTATTGTGCAAATTCCTGTCAATTTGTGCTACTGACTGATGGATGTACAGACTTTTAGTCACCTTTTTTGAAGATACATCTTTTTGCAACTGAACAGCGAGCGTCTATTTGCAGATATTTACATATGTACTAGCTCTTATTTGGCATTGAAACTGTATTCAGGAATGCTTTGTTCTGTGGCTGGATGCCAACTTGCTTTTGATTTTTAAGGAATTAAAAAAACCCCATTTGATAAATTAGGTCATTATGCCTGTGACAAATGGTTTGGCTGTAATTTTACCAAACATAAAAGTCTAAATACATTGATGTCATTATCATTTAAGGATGATTTTCATAGTTTTAATGGCCATATATGAACAGGCATCTTAACACATTCTCATACTTTAAAGCTTATGTCAAAATGTCTTGCTTTTACAGGGAGCTCTCTAGCCTTACTAAAACTTGAGCTTTGGCCTTCTGGGAATACTAAATCAGAGTTCAAAACTGGAGCCAGGGTGTTTCATCTACACCTCTGTTACAGCCATTTCTGAGCAAGGGTATCTTTTGACTGTGTTATGACCAGTGAAAGTCAGCTGATCTCTGCTGCCGTTCCATTTTTCACTTGTTCTGGTTTTAAAGTGTCCATAAGCAATCTTTCATATTTTGAATCACATTTTCCTTCATTGTTCTAATATCATGTAGCCTCGAGGTAGAGTATTACATGTTCAAATAGCAGTTTCACGCAGCTCCTGTACAGCAATCTCTCACAGTAGTGTGGCAAACTCAAACTAAGGGCTTGTTATGTTAAAATATTTTCCATGTGATCTTTTCTATTTTTAAAAGACCATTAAGACTTGTCAGCCGTTTACTGTGGAGATAGAAGGCAACAAAAGATTGTGACTCTTAACACTTGAGGATTGTTTGAATTGTTTCTATATGCCATATTAGTCAAACAAATTTTATGACACTTAATTCCTTGCAGAGACAAAGCCCCAGTTCAGCCTTTGAAAAATGTTCTCCTTGTAGACATAGACACTGCTTACAAATACTAGAGCACCCAATTTTATTTAGACTATTCAGAACATATTGACTCTAGGTTGGTGTACCTGTAGGCCAAGAATGTGGTCAAGGTTGGTCATCTGAGCTTTTGCAGGGAGAAGAAAATAATTTCAACAGATGAGTTCAAAGTTTTAAAAAGAAATAATTTCATTTAGGATTCTAGCTTTTTAGGAGACATCAGAGAAGTACATGGAAAACTTAATGTCTATTGGCGTTCAACACTAAGGCAAAGAAAAAAATTCTTCCAACAAAAGAGGACAGAAGGAAATTTTTACGAATGCGATGTTCAAAAGTACTTTGGGATATCCTGACATGATAAACAAATAAATGATATATCCCCAATTAATTTCAGTGAAAGCAAGATTAGAGAGCTACTAGAATTCTCTGACAGGTCCAACCAATGCATAAAAGTATTCCCTGAAGCATTTTTCTTAAAAATACTCCAATACTGGTTCTGTTTTAAACTCTGTTCTGTGATACAGAGAGAAATCTTTCTAAATTAAGTCTATAAATAACAATGAAATCAAGGGGGTTGTAGCTTCATCTAAATAATGTTTTAACAACTTAATAAAAAAGATTAGTGACTTTACCTGTGCTATTGTAGGAAAAAAAATGTAGATGCTCTCTAAGTTAATCTCTTGAATCATTGTCATAACACTATCCTTTAGAGGAAAAAATAACTATGTAGAGTCCTGAAATGTGGTTTCATCAGCACAGATGAATAGGAATAGTTATTTAACTTGCACCATTCCCTGCAGAAGCACATATGGAACAGCAGCATTAATTTGATTTTTTTTTTTTTTTTTTTTATTTATTACAGCTGGCACTCAGGAAAACCAAGTTTGAGTCACAACCTAATTCTGAAATACTGTTGGGGGTGAGGGGCATGTGTGGTTCTGAGAATTACTGGTTTCCAAGCTGGAGTACCGAGACAGGGAAGGTATCAGACACAGACTTTGAAACATAAAACTCCTTTAGCATTTTGTCTTGGAAGCCAAGGAAGTCGCTGTAATATCTCTCTCAGTCAGTATGCTTAATGAAAACAAAGTCAGCCCAGTATTAATTGTCTAGAGAGATAGTCTCTCTTGAGACAAACCAGAGAAGAGCTGGGCACATGACGTGGCTATGGGTTTTTAAATGAACTCCAGCATGGTAAAAACAATAACTTAATCTGAACGTTCTCAGTTAATTTGAGAGTACGCTTATGAGATTAGGAAAATATAGCTACTCTCACTGTGCAGCAGTTCTCAAGGATCTCTTCAGGGGTTAGACAGCTGTATTCCCCTAAGTAACTGTCGTACTTTTCTCAAATCTGGTTGCGAACATAGGTCAGAGTTTCTCTGTGTTAGTATCTGGTTTACTACTTTTAGCATGAAGTGATTTTAGTCTTGTATTTGGGTAAGATTTGATAACTATAGTAGTAAATGTTCCTCTTGACATGGACAGATGTGCTGGAATTTGTTTCTTCTTTTTGAGACATAGTACTAGTTTCAGTAGCCTACATGTGGCATTCTGACTTCTTTAAGGGAAAGTGCCTGCTGTCTAGCTTTTTGTGCTCTTAGTGGTCAGATAGAATCAACCATAGTCTTACTTTTGCTCACTCTTCAGTGCATAAACGTGCTGGTTTGCAGATAGAATGAGTATGAAGATTACGCTGAAAAGTAAGCAGTTAGATACAGTAAAAGCTTACTTAGCTAATAAAAAGAAGTGCTGTCTTGTATTGCTGTACCTGTGAGATACTCTCCAATAAAACAATGCTATGTTCTACGCAGCTTTTCTGTCTCTATTTTTATAAAGAGCACTGCACTTTTTTTTCTGAGTATGGAAAAAGAACTTTCTTGAAAGGGCTGGTGCACTTGTCTTTCCTGCTTGAGTATAAGCCAGCACCTCCCACTGAGTCAAACTCCTGTGGTCGCTCCTGTAAGTTTATTTCTTCTTGGAATAGAAAAGCGTCATCTTGAATTAATACTGTGATATTAAAATGGCTGCTCTGGAGATGAGAAGGATCTCAGGTTATATAGAAACAATGCAATTTTGTGATATCACTTGCTCTTACTGGGAAAATACTGTGGTTTTGAATGCAGTGTGTTTTCCTTAAATACAGTGTTTTAGGCAACCTAGAGCAGCTGCTTGTTTTGTGTGTTTTTGTTTTTGAGTTTGTTGTTTGTTTTTTTATTTCTTAATCCTTTTTCCCTTTAGGGATTTGGATGATTGTGGAAAGTATTTTAGCCAGAAGGTAGAACAAAGCTCACTAGGGAGACTCCAGCTGGGACTGAAAATACAGCATTGTTGGTTCCACATGTTCATGAGTTAACACATGAGGCCACTTGACCAGCCAAAAATTAACTCAGTCTGTTATTGGCTATTCCATGAGTGTCTGACCTTCGAAGAAGTAAGCTCAGCTATCAGCTTGAGTGCTATCATCCCTGGTGAGTTCTTCAGAATAGATTAAAAGCTGCTTCCAAATGTAAGCCTTAAATAATTATGAGGATGATGAGTAGGCAAGCCTTTTAGTTAGATCTTTCCTTATCTAAATTGTTTTTCCAATCATGATAAAAATATCAAAGTATGCAGTAAAAATATCTGAGTAAAATATCAGAATCAGTTGCACAGAGGAAGATAATTAGCAGATAGTGTGCATCTGTTCTTACAGACTCAAAGAAGGGCAGATGAGCCGATGTGGAGCTCTGTGTACTTTAACCTGGACTATTTTCAGCCTATTGGTTATCTTAGTATCTGTCCACTGCATTGCAGCTCTCTGCAAAAAGAAGTATCTGACCGTAATTTGGTGTTATTTTCTGCAGTGCATCCTACAGTGTATGTGGAACTTTGAAGTTCTGATTTTACTTGTGATGGGAACGGCTGATGCCAATGTGGTTTCCTGGTCAATATGGACAGGAAAATGGCAAAAAGAAATGCAGAGTCCCTTATCTCATTAAGCCCGACCAAATAAATGTTGACTAAAAACTCTCACCATTTAAAGACATTTGCATAAGAAGAGACATTCTCATCTAAAGATATCATTGTTGCACCTGGAACACATGGTCTGAAAGCGCGTGTACCTCTTTTGAGCTGAATGTTGCTGGTCTCTCATAGTACCTGTTATCACTGGTGTGTGGTGATACCTAGAGCCTTTAATACATGCATTTGTATTTTAAATTACTCTATGAGAATGTGAAAATGTCATCAGTGTATTGAGTTTTATCTGCAGAAGCGTTCTGCTGTCATTGGTATGATACAGTGGCTAAGTGAGACTTTTCCTGTTCAGAGGGGAACTTGTGCAGTCTGTTCTTGATGGCTAGTGTTAGATGTCAAAGTTGTGAGGTTAGTCTGCTCTGAATTGCCGTCTGGACGAGGCAGATTTTGGTGCTTTGTGTTGTCCTCAAGGACGACCTGTCTCCTGTGACTATCGAGTCAGTGCCTCACTGTACACAGCGTAAAATCCTTCTTGACTGACATTTCTAAATCAATCAACATAGTAGCCACATTTGACAATACAGCATTGCACTTAATGGGAAGAAATGCAAAAATAAATACTAATTTGCAAAACTGTTTTGTCTGTGTTTCAGAATAAATGTAACAATTTTGTTAAATGCATTTAAATATAATTTCTCTTTATTTGTAACTTTGTTTCTGATGAGGAAATTATTAGGTGCTATTTACTGGTGAGGAAATTATTGGGTGCTATTTACTAGGTGTCTGCAGCTCAGTTACATATTGTTGCATTTTGAGTGGTTCAAGCTAATGCAAAAAGACCTTGGGATGTGTATGATCAGATCGATATCTCAGAATTTTCTGTTTTGCAAGGTTAGATATGCTGGTTTATGAAAGCATGATTGTACTTCCATAAATCTTGTTAATGGTTGAATATTTCATCTATAGGACAGGGTTATTGTTCATTCCTCATCCATTTTTTACCTATCTATATGGTCTTTATGACTTATCTGAAAATTGATGATAGTTAAGAATGGGGAAAAAAAAAAGAGTTCTGTCATTTTGAGAATATTTTAAGAATGCAAAGGTGGACTATTGGAGCTGATGCCTTAAACAATATTCCCTCTTCTGAACAAGAAGAAAAGCTAGCATCTTCCTGAAGACTAGGCCAACTAGGTCAAATGTTATGTATGATTGATGTTGATGATTTGAATTTTCATCTTGTTAGAATCAAATATAAGAAGGTAATTTATATATAAAATATTTTAAAATGGGATTTTTCAACCTGAATTAAAAAACAAACAAGTTTTCTGTTTCCTCTTTGGGATATTTGGGGGAAAAGTGTCATGAGGCAGGTTGTGGGAACAAGAGGAGTGCCCTGTGTCAGCAGCGCTCTGTCATAATTTGTAACAAGGAGGAATTTCACTCCATCCAATTTGGGATTTTCTTATACAGTTAATACTTCATTGCTGTGCTCTTTATGCACAGAAGATGCCTTTTAAGATCTTACTGCAGATTATGGAGTTTCCCTGGTCCCAAGTTTACTTTTTAAATTCAGTTTTCATTCTCATTCTTTTTACATGGTCATCTCTTCTGTTAAAGTATTTCCAATGTATTTCCTTAGATTTCTGATTTCCTCAGATTTTCTGAGAATATTCATTCTTATTAATCTTCAGTCTACAAATGAGAGGGAACAGCTGACTTGATCACTGTTTTCTTCTTATGTAAGAGAAGGCTGGGGTTATCACAGGGCTCTTAAGCAATGAAAAAAACCTTGCACGTATCTGTAAAATTCCACTCATTCTTAAAGCATCTGGATTTTTTCAAAGCTCCACAAAGTGCACATTCTTGTGGGCTCACAGCCTAACAATTTGGTAGTAAAGCCCACAGTGTCAGGATGGTAGCCTAGCACTAAGTTAGCAGTTGTTATCCACCTATTATAAACTAAAGGTGACTGCTCACATGTTCCCATCTTATTTCTAGCCATGCTGATTACTTGAATTCTTTGTGATCTGTGTCATAACTCCAGACATGGTTAATGTCTTGTGAAGTATGTCCATACATTTGACCAAACCTGAAACTTTTTCTTGGGCATTTTCCTAAAAGGATGTCTGCCTATAGAAAATTGGCAAGTTATGTCTTTTGTCATAAAAGCAATTATAGACTATTTGGATTTTTGATTGTCCTTGTCTTTTCCTACCTTGTTTTCTGTCACCATTTTCCTTTGCAGGAGTAAATGCATACACGTGGTTCTCTCTGTGCATCTGTTAAGTGAATCAGTAACACTTGCCCCGCTCTGAAAAGGTATTTCTGGGTTTTTCCTCACTGCTTTTAAGGGTATGTCCTGCTCAGTGGCACTGGCGCACATGCAGCCTGTGTGTCTACCCTGCCACATTATAGGGAGCGTAATCTATCTCACCACTGCCAGTTTCGTGCTGAACCTATAATTATTTGTTTTCTGAGTTCCTGTGTTAGAATTGTCGACAAGGGATTGCTTTCCTTATTCCAAACCTTCTTTAATAAAATATGCACCAGAGTATTTGCAAAGCTGGCAGCACAGTGAGACCTTGCACCTTCTGCTGCCAACTGAGGAGCCCTCGAGGCTGCTGCCAGCACAATGGTACCGTTAGAGCCACAGTCTCCCGAGAAAAATCACCTCTAGGCAGTCACAGTAAGAGCTGGAAATGTTAATGATTTTTAAATGAGCAACAGAATTATTTGCCCAGTTATTAATTTTAAAACTCTAGTCTATAAAGCTGATCAGCTATATCCCCCCATCACCACTCCACCACCCACCGCCAGTGCACATATTTCCTATTCATGTGTCTGTCTTTTCATTTTGAACCTTACAGTCCTCTTCATGAGTGGATCCCATGTGGTCGTGTCTGGACCATTTCTGAACAGCAGAGTAGTTTGCTGGAGGCAGTAGATGTCCTATATTTTGACATCAGTAAGGCTTCTGACATTGTTTCAAAGGACATTCTTATAAACAAGGTGGGGAAACAGATTAGAGAAAACCACATTTGGAAAATAACATGAAGACCATGATTATTGAGTTTTCTGGAAGGAAATTATTTTTAATAAAGTCCATCTTCAGTGTTTTCATTTAATGATCTGAAAACTATGAAACTAGTCTAAACATTTGAGTAGCTCTAAAGGATAGAATTAGGTTTTAAAGAATCTCATCTAGCTGGAGAGGTGGTCTGAAAAAAAAAAGAAATTCCAAATTTTACACCAAAGAATGGCACCTCAGAATGGGAAAATGACTAAGTAGATGGGGGTCCAGGGTAGGGGTGTGGGAATCAAAATAATATCAAAAACCATGTCATAGATTGCAATGTGACACTGATTCCTTTTCAGTGTGTTGTGACCATGGTAAAGCTGACATCAGGGGCTATAAATGAGACTGCTATTTGTAAAATAACTAAAGTAATCTTTCTGCTCTATTCCTTAGTGGCAAGTACTCAGTGGCCAGGTTATGTACTTCTAAGGGCTACACCTCAAGAAAAACTTGGGTCAAATAGAGAATATCTAAGGGATAGCCATGAAATTAATCCAATACCTGGAAAACATGATTTAGAAGAAAGATTGACAAGAGGTAGATTGAGATTCCTCTGGTAGAAGAGGAATCTAAGGAAGAGATGGGATGAATCTTCAAATATATAAAATGTACTTCAAAGAGGAAGATGATAATCTGTTCTGTATGGTGGTGGCTAGTACAAGAAATAATGAGATTAAATTGCAGCAGGGAAAGTTCAAAGTGACGATGCCGGGAATGGGAAAGTATAATGATAACTGTAGTGAGATGCAGGGACAGACTGTCTTTCACCCACTGTAGCCCACCCACAGGAGCTCTTTCAAGACAAGTAAAAAAAGCCCTTTTTGACGGGAATTGTGGAGATAGTTGCCCCTAACCTTGCAGATACTTTTTGCATGAATGGCAGATGGATACACCAAAATGAAATTACCATTGTGTAAACAGTTGATTAAAAACCAAAAGTAAGGCTTGATAAACAGTTCAAGAAGTTGACATGTCTTACTTGACTATATTTGCATGTCCCTCCTACTGATCTGAAGCAGAGCTAGAACAAATATCTGAGTGTAACGTATAGCGTTGTCCTCCTCTCCGATCTCAAGAGAATAAAGGTCATTTTGATTTATTTTCTAGTAGAAGGTTGTCTACAGTTTCTGCATGTAATGGTGTACACTTCCTCTGGAGATGGAGAAGCCATAAATAATAAGTATATTGCTGTTCATATTGGGTAGTAGTAAAGTATGCATAAAGAGGACGTCTTTCAGTATTTGCAGCTGCACAACATGTTGAGCTTTACAAGCTCTGCCTTTGTGCATTTGTGTTGGGTCTCCCTCTAGAATAGCTCTGGGAAGTAGGTATCGTGTCTCAATCACATTGTGTGTGTGTGTAATTTCTATGCCATGAAAATAGCTTGAAAGAGAATGGATGCTAGTGGGTTTGTGGTGGGTTTTTTTTCTGAGGGAGAAATTGCTACCTGCAGACATGATCTGGCTTCAGTACTGTGTCTTATTCGTTGTTTCTGTTGCTTATGACATGAAAGAAAAAGCCCATAAAAACATGTGATGTTATAATCCAGGAAATGTGGACTTGTTGGAAGGCTGTTGTTTAATGTCCTCTGGAACTACCATTGGCATTGCTGAGTTTGGAGCAAGGTCAGTTTGTCAGTATTCCTGGCTTTTGGGGGTTCGTGAAACTGGCAACGTTCTGGGTTGCTGTTTAAGAACTAATATATTTCTGTTAATCCTGTTTTGCTTCCAATGTTTTGCTCTGGAAATTAGTATTTTTCCTTTTGCGTTCTTTTAGTTTCTTCTGGTATTACTGCTTAATAAGCATCATTCTTTTGGGAATCAGGTATTAGTTATAGCTGGTCCTAATATCCTAAAGGACACCAGCATGAATGGTGATGTTGTGGTTCCACTTCTCTTTACGAAATAGGGAAGGGGACTGTCATGCTGTATTATTTAAAGATGCCATATTGTAGCAAGTGTTTCCAGAATTTTTCAGATTAACATGTAGGAATGAAACAAAATTCTAGTTTGGATCCTTCATGCCGTGTGGTTTCGCATCACGCATTGTTTCAAATCTGACAGTCATCTTTGTTAACCTAAGATTTTTGAAGAAAAAAATTCCAGCCTCCAGCAAGAAGGCAGAATACTAGTTCTTCAAACATGGATATGCCAGGGATCTTTCTTGCCAGTGCACTTGTGCAATGTGTGATGTCTGGCCTATGCCCAGCAAGTGGAAAGAGGCTGTCCGTGTTCTGTCTTCAAACATCGTCATTTATTCCTCTCTGCTACGTGTTGTACTCTGTCCTGCTCCTTACTTATAAGGAGTTGTCTTTCATGTGATTAACTTGGGCAGGTTTCTGTTAGGATAGGGAAAGGTAGTGATGGCATATTTAAACAGTCCATGACTTTCGTGTTATCAGCATGTTCTATCTAAACAGATCGTGATAAAAGTAACAAAACATGTGGAAGCAGAGTCACACATGTATAAAGTATTATTCAGCTTAGTGCTTTTAAAACAATATGCAGTAACAGCGCAAATATTTTTCTTGCTAGAAGTCATAAATCAAAGAGCAGCATTTAGTGTTTTGTAACATATGCTCATGCTTGGCAAAAGTAGTGGCAGAAAGCATGTCAAACGACAGTGCTTAGAGTATTAAAGTTTTAACAAAATGTCAGAGAAAACTGGAAACTGGTTAATCCACAGAAATCTGTCATAAAGATTGCATTGTAAGGTGGTTTCAGCATGAATTCTAGTGACATATGGGAGCTTAAAATATAATCTAATGATATATCTCTATCGGTGAGATGTTTATATAACATGATTGCAACAAAGATGTCTTTTCTTGTTAATTTATTAGGATAATGAAAGTTGCAGTCTTTTTAGAATAGTGCAAAGAACAAGTTTTACTCAAAAACAATCTCGGCGCTGGAACCAAAACTTTCTTTTTCTTCTACATACACTTATTAAAAGAGAAATGATGCAACTAGTTTGGAGTATGCTGAAGACTGGCAGCCTGCTGTATGGAAATCTGTGTTGCTGCTGTCTTCTGTTATCATGGACTGCTGCTCTGGGCATTAGCGTGTGTCACCCAGCAAAGAGTCACAATAGAAATACAATATAAACCATGGAATTGATGTGCTGAAGTGGAAGACAAAACTTTGTTCAGAGGAAGCTTTGAGGGAAAGAATTTCATATAGGAATAATCAAGCAAAGGTCTTTTCCAGTGGAACTGGAATTTTAAAAGTCCTATATTGCTGAAGAAAAATTCTAAATTATTTCAATGTGTTGCAATTTATAAATTAGGGTTTTGATTACTGTGCTGGTTGGTTTTATAGAAATGCTATTATGTGGAAAAAATGTTTGAGTCACACTGAATTTCTAGTATTCATACTGGTCCTCACTGTAAATATTTTTCTGTGTTATGGAAGGTTTTTAAATTCAGCTATTTTTTTGATGAGCGTGATTTGTAATGTGATAACCTGTAACCATAAAAATATATCTCATTTTGTTAAAATTCCACCTGTGATGCAGTTAAAGTACTTTCTAGTGTACTTTATGTCAATGGCTATGCTTACAGTGATTAATCACATACTGGGACAGGAGAGCAGAAATCTCTTTACTGGATTTTTTTCTCAAAAGGCAAACTCTTGCTAAATACCGTGATTCACTGCCACAGCAAGGCAGCGTTTGCACGTGATGGTGAGGAGACATTTCCTAGCAGGTCTCCTGGGTGACCAGGCCTAAAGCAGGGCAGAGGGACAGCATGTCCCAGCTGCTTGATGCTCTTCTGGGAAAGAGGACAGCCATCCCACTGCGCTGTGCTCTCCAGCACCTGGGAAGTGTCAGTGCCCAAGAGGGAAAGTTGTCATCAGTCCTGTGCTGTTAGGGCAAGGAGTCGGAAGGGCTCGGCTCTTCACAGGTGATTCTTCACTTGGTTTTGGCCACTCTTAGAGCTGTCTAAATGGACATTTTCCAGCCCCTTTTTAAAAGTTAGGTTTTCCTCAATCCTTCTGTAATGTATTTTAAAAAGTTATGAAACGCAAAACCTATCTGATACATTGCTATAGAAAAATAGTTATTTTAAGTAATGATGAAAGTTATTGCTCTGTATGTATTCAGATCACATTTGTTCTGAGTGATTTTCTGGATACCCTGAAAGTTTTCTTTCTTTTCTCTCTTTCCTTTTTTTTTTTTTCTTTTAATAAATAGTGAGAGGGAAATCAATGCCCAGTTTTGTAGATTCTGCAATATGACAGGGCAAGGTTGCGACAAAAGATACCCATGTACACAACTACTTCTAGTTGTAGAAGAATCTTCTGTGTCTGAGAGAACGGTGTGTATAAGTCCTTGTTGGCTTCCTTTGTGTGGTAGGGAGAGTTGTGTGGAAAAAATGCTATATGATTGCCTTACTACGGAGTGTATCATAATGCATGTATACAGTACCGTGAATTAACTAGAGGGATCTACTGTTGGATTTAGGATCCTTCATGATATAGTCTTTATATACTTGGGAGAAGAGAGATGTTTGAAGATGTTAGTCCTTTTAATGTTGTTCGGGTACGTGCTAACAGCATACCTCATATATCTGTGATGCTTTGCATTTCGTGAGACCATTAATGTCCACAGTTTATAGTAGATATAAAAACAGCACGGTTACACAGGCAAATTGAACATATTGTTTCATGACTATGGTTTGTCTGTGGCTGCATAATATTTTTTGACTTTTTTTTTTTTCCCTATAGTATGAGACCATTATTAGAAGAAATTATATTCTTCAGCTCAGGAGGGTGTCATTTTGCTTTGTAATTCTGCAGAACTCTTCTAGATGCTGGGAGAGATAACAAAACAGCCTTAGAGTAGCATTTATCTGATGAGTTAGGTTTAGCTCACCTAAGGATAATGATGTAAAAGTCAGGCTTCTAGCTAAATAAACTGTTGGATCTCCCTGTATTGCCAAGGGAAAGTTGTATATCTCCCAGAAATCAGGTCATCACACCTATCTTAAGAAGAGATGAATACTCTTGTGGAGGTTGTTTATTCTTTCCAGTTTCTGCAGATGGAGTCTAGTTGTCTAGTCTGAGTCTTGAGATTAGGAATCTGAAGTTAGGCATGCTAAATCTCTCTCTAGCCTAAATTGCACTGATTATATTCCCAGAATTCTCGGTATGTTAATTTTGTGCCTTTGCAGTATCATCCCTTAAGGTATATTCTGTCTTGTTTCTTCTGCTGGTGAAACTGGAAGTGTCCTCAAATTGCCATTTTCTGTGCCTATGGAATGTGCGTTTCATATCCAAACAGCAATTCTATAATCTGGACGATTGATCATGGGTCTCAACACTTGCCTATGAGTACCTGACTTTATGTTTGAATCCTAACAGGCATTAATCATGGTAGGTTATTCAAAATGAGAATGGTTTCACGTTAAGTATAATCATGATTTGAAGGACTGTACTTCTTCAGTCATCTTCTTGTATTGCAGAAAGAACCCCCCTCTTATATGGTATATCTCTAGATTCTCTCAGAGAAAATGTCTTCATTCCAAAGTTACCTTTAGAATGATGGGTCGTCCAGGCTAGAGGAGCTAATGCTATAACATTGGAAGCAAGGCTTAGTGTTTCTAACATTGCGTGCACTTGTCCCTTGACTTTTTTTTAAATTCCAGGCTATCTAAATACAGTCCATCACTCCACTCTGTTTCTTACGTGTTGAGCAGAGCCTTTGCAGCTGGCTCCTATGTGGTTCATGGATTAAAAGTCAACCTGGTGACATTGTGCCGTACTAGTGTAAGTGGTATTGCTTTGGCTAAATCCCTGTCTTGTAGACAAAATCGGTGTGTAAATGCTAATTGATATGTGAGTACAATTGTTACAAGGAAGAGGAGCGGGAAATGTCAAGTATCTCAGGCGTGTAACTCACTTCAAAGCGGTGTGTGCTGGCACCAGCCCCTGGAGACTGTACCTGATGAAAGTTTCCATTTAACGAGTGCTGCTGGAAGGCATAAGAGAAGATACATTTCTTTTTTAAGGATCAGGTCACTAATTTTTTTTCTAGGTTGACAAAATCTTGTGCCTCTCAAAGAAAACTCATAAATGAGAGCTGTGTTTCAGTAAGGGTGAGCATCTGGTGTGGGATAGCACCAGACTGGGAAACAGATTTCTGATTCTACATTTACTACTAATTTGGTCACTTCTGTGACCTGTGGTGACATCTATCTCTGCTATTGTTTCTTTTTCTACTATATTAATGTTTCTCTGGCTAACAAACCCACTGCAAGAGTTCAAACCATTGCAATCTAGAATGATTTGGTTGTTAGTAGTATAGAATATTAGGAAGAAGCTGCTCATAGTAATAGAAGTATAAGTGAAATATAATGCAGCTTCTAATAGAGAATGGTACTACTGTGAAGTAACTACTGAAGTCCATTGTATTTTCAGGTTATCAGCAATAATTGCTATCAGCATTATGCACTTTACATCTAATTACCTCTTTAAATAAAGCTATTTTCGTAAAGCTTTTTCTCTTCTTCCACATAATGTTTTATGATTCTGGCGTCTAATGATTCCCCAAGAGAAAGCAGACTGTATACAGATTGGCCCCATTAGTGCAAGCCACATAATAAGATAATACCGTAGTCTGTTACACATTATTTTTCCAATGATTGTTTCTTGCTTTTCTTACAGATTCCAAGCAGAAATTGATAGCATCAGGCAGTATATGAGTACACTAATCTGATTTGTCTCTCCCTGAAGATTACTGGCTATATGCTCTGTCCTGCTTGAACACAATTAACAGATTACATTATGGTTTTGATACATTGACTTAAAAAATAATTGTTATATCCTATCAGTACTCATTCAGTATTATCTATGTATTTTCAAGGAAAGTAAATTATTTCAGGTAATCAAATGATTTTCAGTATCAGCAAGATTTGAAAAGTACAGCAGGTATCTTGAGATCCAGGGAATTAAACGTACTTCACCTGATTGCATTTATGTAACATATGCAGGAATTCCTGATTTGGTCCCCCTTTCTCTATTTCTTTCACTGTATATTTTTTTTTTCTCCTGTCTAACAAAACAGAGAAATACTTTTTTGCTAGTTAAGAGAGTGTATTTTTCAGAAACGCTCAGGCCAGCCTCCTTCTATCTGAAATAGTCCAATTGGTGTATTTAGTTTGTTACTGTAGAGGAAGTTGACATTAACTGAAACTAAACACTCTGAATATTGAGGGTGTTTGCATGTGAGAATGCGAATGCAGCGGGGAGAAAAAAATGTTGCTTTTGTGTCACAACCAATCTTCAACGAGGATTTTTTTGCCTTTTCTTTTAAAACTGTAGAGTATTGAGTATGAGAATAAACATTTGTCACAGGAAACGGACGCTCCTTTGTAGAACTTCTGAAAAGCCACCAACCGCCCCCCCCAACCAGAGACCAGAAGAAGCCCTGCTGCACACGGTATTAATAGCAGCAGACTTTAAGGAGACACAAGGATCTGGAATATTTCAATGAGCAACCCTCAGGTCAGAGTTTTCAGCAAAACTTGAGCAATGAGGTCATGCTGGTTCGGATGCTGCAATTATTTTGTCATCTTTGCAACTAGCCAGGGCTTTCATCTGGTTTGTAGGATGGGTTTGAGAGCTGTTTGGGGCTTTGGTTTTTTGTTTGGTTTTGGGTTTTTCCCTTCTCCTGTAGTGTAAACCCTGACAGCAAAGGTGAGAGGTTAGAATAATTCAGGACTAAAGATGTAGAAGAGATAAGATACTGTGTGAGGTTTTCTATTTGAGACTGGCTTACCAATTTAACTGATGAGATTCTACTATTATCTACTTTCTTACTGAGTAAAATATAAAATTGATGTGGAATGTGAGGAGCATATTTACTTGAGATCACTGATACTTAATTTCAGAGAGGCTAAATTTGTTACAGCTGGCTTCTTCACTGGGTGAGAGCCACAGGAGTAAAGCCAAAAGGAAATAGGGGACTGATCAGCACAGTTGCATTGTGAATCAGTCCATTTTTTTATTGCTTAAATCTGATAGTTTTGGTAAGTATGTGATGGATAAAGCCAAAGTAATGTGTGCAAGCATATTCCTTGCACATTTTTCAATTTTCTTACAGCTGCTTTGCCCCATTTCAGTTATAAACTGTATTAAGGAAATTCATTATTAGGAGGAAGAAGGAACAATATTATGTGAAAAAATAACGTGTTAAAGTGACTTCTCAGCATGCATATTGATCAAAGCTGTCTAAATGCCAATGAGGTGGGACTTCTCCAATCTTCAGTAACAGCTGATCCAGCTTAGTTGTGGTTATTCCTAGACAGAGAAGAAACAGTTGGAAGTAGTACTCTTTTCTATTAATTTTGTGGGTCTTTTCAAGCATATCGTTAGGATGGGGGGGAGGGGAGAGTGGAAGACTATTGATTTCTCAGTGATTGCAAATTCTTAAACTGTTCATGTAGTTCATTATATGTCTTAAGAAAACAAGAGGAATTTGTAAATACTCAGTGGGGAAAAAACTATATATCAGTTGAAATCCTTTAAATTGGTCTGTGTTAAACATATGCAGAGTAAATATATATCTACATATATGTATATAAACTAACATAAGGTAGCATTTTTGTTTCTTCTAAAGCATCAGTTGCCTATTTAAAGTACTAGGCAAATGATAGGTATACTAATATGGAAATTTGGGGTTTAGTTATGAAAGTTAATGTACAGAAAATCAATGGAAGAAGTGGAATGTCTGTCTTTGAAGGCTCAGTTATAAAGTAGTGCCTTTTAGCTAAATCAATTCGAGAGTGATCTCATGTGTAAGTGACTCAAAATGTTCTTTTGTGTCCCACAGAAAAATTTATTTGCTGGTTAAACTATTGACCAGCCAAAGTGAACTGCTGACATTGTTTTATCATTTTGCTGTTGTTGCTTCATGCAATTAAAAGCATAAAAAGTTCACTGTCAGGTAGCATTGACACCAGCCATCTTCAACAAAGACTATATATGTAAGAAACATGAAAGCATGTAAGAAACACATAATTTATTAAAATAAGAAAGATAAGAGAGAATTTTCAGGAATTTTCCTTTTATATTCATTGAACTTAGATGAAAGGAAAGGTAGAGTAAGTTTGTTCTTACCATTCCCCTTGAAGTTACTTTACACTGAAATACATATATAGATATGTGTGTGTGTATATATATATTTATAAAAAACATGTTTCTCTGGTTGTGCCTGTATCAATCTCTAGATATGCTTCAATCATTACACAGTGAAATGTCTAAATGAGTTCATGTGACTGTGAGTCCCAGCCTAAGCACCAGAGGCACGTTTCTTCTGTGGCAATGACATGGCAGTTCCTAGTTGTATTAAGTCCCAGAGCAGAGTGGTGTGTCGCACACACTAGAATTTCTTATATCTGTTACCAAGAGTAACCTTGGTCTGGTTTTACTTTCATAGCACTTGTGACCCAGGCTGCAGAGCGGGGGCACAGTGGAAAGGATAGCAATAGTGATCAGCATAAAACAGACTTAAATCTTCTGTTGTGGGAGAGAAGGCAATAATGGGAGTGGGGAGTCAAGCCCACGCTGTAATTCTTTATTCATTGTGTCTTTTATCAGATACATTTGGAGCAAATTTTGGACTCAAAACTGCAACTTGCAAAAGAGGGCAGCTGCAAGAGAGAAATGGAAAATAAGTCTAGAGAGGAGCTTTTCAGAGGACTGCCAGTGCTAGATGCTTGTCTTTGCTCAAAACCTGACAGTGCTTCACTCATTCTTCCTTCATTGCTTGTATCTCTTTGATGGAAGATAGGCTCTCGCTGTGACTGCTGGAAAATGCAAAGGTTTCAGGACAGAAGCATTGTCCTAAGGACCATGCTTCACGGATTATACCCCGCAGAGCTTTTGAGGTACCATCTCAGACAACACCTGTTTTTCAGAAGTTCCTTAGCAATCAAGCTTTTAGAACTCAAATTCCTTTTAAGTTATCTTAAGTCACGTGTTAGTTTCTTAAAAGTGTTGATTCCTACATATGGCAGTGTTTTAAATGCAGTGCTGCAGTGGGAAGAGTTAAAATACCTGATTTTATAGATGCAGGTTATAATTGATGCTCGGTGCACACATAGGAATTGAGTCATTTCTTTAATCAACAGCTCACAGCCACTTTACAGTGGATAATTAATGTCACTTGCTGAGTGAGAGCTGAGCTAGGGTAGCCAAATGCTCTAGGTGAGAAGTGGGTTGGGAGGAAAATCCACAGTGCATAAACGAGTAGCGTTCACACAGCACGCATCATGCCCCGGAGACTTGCTTGCCAGCGTAAAAGCAACTTAACAAAAGCAAACGTGTTTACAAAATAAATTGGATTTGTTAAAGCTGTGTGTATTTAATAAACCCACTACAGAAAAGATAGCAATTTATATTGTTTTGATGGTTTTGTGAGATGGACTTCCAAAACATTCTTGTTTTCACTCAAGATCACCTATACCAGTGATCGCTTGTATTCCAGCCAAACTAGATACGTTACTCTAATCATTTTCCTCTCTTGTTGCCTGGCTGTTCGTGTTCTTTCTTCTCTCTCCATTATTTCTCCCTATTTGTGCCACCATGAAAAGTGGTTAAGAAAATTGTTATTAGTGTCACATTGTAGACAGGCAAAGATTTGCCATAGAGAGGCTTGTCTGTAGTCATTCCTACTCCATTTTGACACTGTATCCACCTTTTCTCATTAAAATGTCAGACCATAATGCATTTTCCATAAATTTATATAAGGCAAAGCCAGATAGTTTGACATGTTCAGCATCCTTTTGTTTGCTAGAAGAATGTTAAAGTGCCTCAAGTTTTCTCAGTGCACTGAATAATTATGAAACCTTTTTCTGCAGATGTTCACTGAATTTTCACTGCCATTAACATATGGGACCTTGTACGTTTCAGTTGAAGGATTAACTACTTCTACCCTTCCTCATGATACACAGTATGATCATCCCCTTCTATGTCAGCCCTGCTATTCTGTGCAGTGAGAGCATTCTAGTTTAAACAGCAGGTTATCTAGTACTAGATATTCCTCCCTTTCCACTTTTCCAAATCTGCCAATGCCATCATTTTTTTCAGCCGCATACAGCTGAACCGGTCACATAATTGCTCCATTCTTTTTTTATCTTTCTTTCTTCATATATATATATATATTTTATTTTTATTTTTTATATTAAAGCCTTAAGTTGCATCAGCTGATTTGGGAATCAGTAATTATATATAGACTTAATTTACAATTTCCTAAATCACAGGATTTTATTTTCCTTTCAATAAATGCAATTATAATAAATACAAATCATACACCTTCATTTTATGATGAAAAGTTTTATTTTCAATATTGAATTAAAAATGCTAAATGAGAATTAAAGTCATGGTCTTCCATATTTCTGTTGTTCCAAGGACAGGCTTGAGGCAAAGATGAACATTTTTGAAATGCTTTTTGCATTTCCACTTAGAAAGACATTGCTAGAATTTCTAAGCGAGGCTTTCAAAATTATTTTCTCTCTCATTATTTATGTAATTATCAAAGCTCAAAGCTTTAATCTTGATGCTGTATTTGTCCTGCACTGCAGCTACATGTAGATTTACAAACAGTAGGGTTCATTAATGTTGGGTTTCTGATATCTATTCCTTTCCTTTCATCATTAATAGGACAGGATTTTAACTCAGAAGTATAATGCTGATGGATATAATGAATGGCTTAATCAGTGACTTCATCTTTTCATCAGTGAGGTAGTCCAGTGACTTGTTGTTAATCCTAATGAAGATGCCAGTGAATCTAGAGAGGAAAAAAAACACTAGCTGCAATCATTTAAGATAGTCGTATTGAATTTGCATTTTAATTTGCAATGTTTGTAACTGCAGTAACTTACCAGATGTAGAAAATGCTCTTATTAGACTTTGCAAGATATCACTTCTAGAATTGTGAATGAAGGCTATGTTTCCATGGATGTTTTGCATACATATCAAAGCAAATACCAACTTTCTGCTAAGCAAGTAAAAAATACCAAAAGAATATGACAGAAAATGATGATGATTCACTTCATTATTTGTTTCAGTTCATTGTTAAGATTTATACTTTTGGGAACACTTACAAAAATGAATGATCTGTAATTCAGGAGGTACTCTAATTCCTTTAAGTAAATCAATGTTCTACTCGCTGCTTTAGGCATGCAAAAGGTAAACAGTGGAATTTAAGAAAGTCTCAGCTCAAGTCACCTTTAAAAATACAATGGAACTGAGTCGTCTTGGTTCTGCGTACGTTGCTGAGGAGGTACTGTTGACCATCCTCTCAAATAGGGCATTCCAGTTGTATCCCAGTGAGAAAGCCAATTTCATTCACTGATCAGCCTCCCTGCCCCTGTGACTTTCTGCCAAAGGGAACAAGACCTCAGGATGGTTCACACCACCTTCTTGCCCACTTGCCGTGTGGTGTTCGCACGACCATTGCTGGCCACACACAACAGCTTATAGGAAGCATTGTAGCTGTTCACAGAGAACAGGTAAAAGATGCTAATAAGTGGTATTTGAACTGTGTGCAGAAATATGAAAGTAAGTGGATTTCAGTGTTTCAACAGTATTGCTTGGGCTGGATTAGGATTTTAGAATGAGTCAGAGTTCTGTAAGCAGCACTGGTAACTGAGAAAGCAGTGCTTCTCTCAGTCTACGGGAAATAAGGATCTAAATGCTGCTGGAGGAGCTGTCTAGCAAATGTAACATAAATTATGACCCAAACGTTTGTTACTACATATTCTTGTCACTTTACACTTCAGAACAGGTGTTAGCCACAGTCTCCTGGCAAAATTGTATCTTTGCTAATTAAATTCTGCCCTGCTAAATTCCCCCTGAAATTTTAATTGGATTTTGTATTCCTCGCTGTATGCCATAAATTGTCGTGTGAGGCTGCTTTGTGCTATTAAATGGCTGCATTTAATTGGTAGGTGACATACTCCTTATCTGCTAATACAGTGTCTTATCATTTGTGAAGTGATTGAAAATTTATTAACGCTGGTAGCTACAGTCCATGAAATCTTCATCAGACAAAACTCATTCTTGGCTTCCCCCAGTCTTCTCAAGTGATTTGATTTGGCTGAAAACTGTGTTAGAGAATTGTCTCGAGAGACTGTACAGGTAGAACTGTAAAATGTTTCCTTCTTAACAAAAAAAGCCAAAAAACAAAATAAACAAAAAAAAAACCCCCAAACCAAAACCCAACTTCATCCATACTGAAAAGTGATTTAAAAAGAGAGTATAGTATATATGGATTATAAAATGAACTAAGCTGAAAGTCATTGTAGCACTTCATAACACACTATTTGCACATATCTTAAATACATACTTGAACTGAATTTAGGTAATAATAGAGCCATGAACACTTTCTGGTCTACCAAAGTTGATGTTAAGGCAGACTGCTTGAAAGCAAAATATGTCTCTAATTAATTTTCCTTTTTTAAGAAGGGCCTTCGTTGCAATACTTTAATTTTCAAATTTGGTTTGATTTTTGCCTTCTTATAATTTAAGTGCTAAAATACTTTGAGTCTTTCTAAACTGGAATTAATTTTCCCTTGATAATGCCATTTTTCATATGATTGAGTTTCTAATGCTGTCTGGTGTTACCATGAAGCTGAAAACAAGTACCCAGTGTTAGCCTGACATTCTCTCTCATCACCTTTCTGGGCTGAAAAACATCTATTGGCAGATCCTCAACAGGTGTGAACCCTCATGACTCTATTGACAATCAACAACATCTGAGCATCTGCCACTGTATCAGTATCTTTTCGCAGAAAAAAAATTCTTACTGCAGTTTCTGAGTTACCAATGACTCTGAAATGTTGACATATGGTAGCTCTGCAGAACGCAGATGATGTAAGCGCGACTTCTGATATGTCTGCTCATGTTAAAACAGCACACGCTTAAAAGATTGTTCTCAACAAAATCAGTGCAAATTCATTTTCAAAGAAGGTATCATTCCTGAATATGCAGTTCGGATACAAGTCCTCAGGAATTTTGTCCTTATCATGAACAACAAATATGATGGTTTGGTGGTTTCCTATTTTTCTTTCTTTGTGATATTCATTGTTATTTATATGGGATCTTTCTCAATATACTTGATATTCAAGTTACGTAGAGACTGTCTGTAGTTAGGTATATGTTTATATGCATAGTTTTATGCATTAGACCATGTAATCATACTCTGCTATATATTCTGTTAAATATTTCAAAATCTGAATATGTTAAAAGAAATTTAGCATATTTTTACATGGTTTTCAAAAAAAAACAACTCCATTTCTTTTTTCCTGTAGTCTGCTGGTTTCTAATGTATTGCTTGCTTGTTTGCCAGTAGACTCTTTAAATGCTGATATTATGTTAATTCCACATTTTCAACTATCAACCTTATTCCAAGTGCACTGATGGTCCTACAGAAAATATTAACAATATAGTGCTATTCTCCTTATTTAATGATGCGTCAAATAGTTATAATGAACAGGGTCATGAATACATTTGGGTTAGTGAAGAGGACAAGAGTTTGATCAGTGCACCATAGATTTTTATTTTATTTATTCTAATTAAGCTGGCAGGCAGCCTCCGATGTATAGGATTTCATCCAAAACGGAACAACAACAACAAAAAAAACTTGGAAGGAAAGTTATGGTTAAATTACCATCCACTTAGCATTTAATATTATTAGGCCTTTTCCTCCCCTTTGTCCTAGTAAGTGTTCTACAGCTATTGCTATAGTTTATAATTGTGGTTCTGGTACTGGCAGTTTGGGGTGTGCCCGAGGAGGTGCAGAGGTTGAGCATGTACCTTAAAGCTCTGTGGTGCATCCTCAGAGCTGCTCCTTGCCATCCTGCTCCCGGGCTTCTGGTAGTACCGTGCTTGTGACCACAGGAACATGGGTGCTTTGGTTTTATGGGGTTGGGGATGACCCTCTGCTTTGTGTTCACGTGCATTCATGTTTACAGCACTTACTAGTATAGTGATTACTGTTGTTAATGGCCAGACAGTTCCATCAAAATGAAGAGGCTAGCCTGCGTGGTCCTCCAGTAAGGGCTCTTTCACTTCAGCCCTTTTAGGTTTTTGTGAGTTTTTTGTCTTGTATGTATCTTTACTGGCAATTTTTAAACAGCGCTGCACTGTTAGGTGTTTGCAGACCTGGAGGGGCTGCGTTCCTTTAAGAAAGTGTGTGCTATTTCTTCCCCTTTGATGCGGCAACATATTTTGTTTCAATAATTCTTAGTACTTCACAATGCAAGAATCAGACTCAGTTTGTGTTCCTATACGAGTGCTTGGTACAGGGAAGCTAATAAAGTAAACTTAGCCGTTTTACCACTGTATACACAGCTTGGATGTAATTACAGACCTTGTGCCCAGGAAAACATTGGGTTTGCAGCCTTTCCACTCATCCAACAGCTCCATGAGATGTTCCAAGTCAAAGCAGCTGTAAAAAGCCACTTGGGACAGTTCAGCTCTTCCATGTTCCCACTTCTAACTCGTGACAAAATGACATGATAAAACTCTAATGAGAGAGATCAGTATCTTCAACTCACTTCCAAAGATATGTGTTACATATCCCTGTTTATTCTTCGCCTTTAATAAGAGGCCTTTAATTCTGAACTTTGAACAGATACTTACTTAATGCAATAGGAGTAATAAAATATTTCCTAATAAATACTACAGTATATATATGTGCTTGTAACATAAACAGACTGCGGCAGTAATTAAAATAATATACAAAGTTTGGAGCACCAGAGATAGGACAGTGGCTTAATAAATGTGTTGACAAGGTGTCTCTTAGATACCTGTAGCACTGATGTGCTCCTGAGCCATGACAGCCTCCCGGGGACCGAGGATGCTACAGAGCAGGGGAGGAATCCAATTTTCATGTTTATGGTAACAAAGCTCAGTGTACTTTCAGCTTCTTGCTTCTACACAGATGCAATGTGTTCCCAGCAAATAATAATAATTTTCTGATTCATGAATTCCACAGACACATACAGGATAGCAAAGGAAGGACAAAGTTAGAAGACAGGAATATACATGCAGATGCTGACACATGTGATGCAAATAAGCCTTGGGTTGTAAGGATATGCTAGGTATGTCACTGTACAAGGAAGAAGGCAGTTTAAACAGGGAACAGATGAGCACAGCTATGGAATACTGGTGAAAATATTGTCAAAGTGCTTGATTTTTTTATTTTCATTTTTTGTAGTTTGGAACAAAATTTGAGTCAAATTCCTTTCAAGAATGAAGCTGTGCAGTTGTGTCAGAAAAAGATAGTGATTATGAAGTACTAATAATAGCGTTTTCCATTGCTGCATTGTGTATTATATATTATTGTATTATTCATGTGTTTTTCTCTTAGTTTTTTTGAAGAAGAGTATTTATTTCAAAGGCACAAGAGAGGTGCAGTCCACATGGGGCTCTCAGCATAAAGATGTAGTGCTTTAACTTTTGTATTTTGAGTCTTATTCCCTTTTATGTATGTTAAAATATTGTACTGGATTCTTTTTAATGAACATTTGCATGCAGATATCCTGCTTTTCCAGCCCAAGAGGCAACTTTATGTAATACGTATTTGCATATTGACACAGTTACAATACTAGAGCTAGAGGAAAACAGAATAAAAGTCAACAGAGCGTGTTAAAATCTACTTGCAGGGAAGTTCCTTTAAGGGTTGGCATTATCTTGTCTCAGTCACATCTCCTTCAGGAAATAGGCATAGCCTCAAGCAATGCCTGGAGTTACTACTCAGAAGAAAAGTGAATGTTAGAAAAGTTATGGACAATTTTGTTAACTTAAAAACTTCTGAAATGTGGTGATGAAGTCTTCTTGGTGTGGTACCTGGGAAGGTCAGTGCAAACCAGAGGGGAATACAGGACACCAAGTGAAAGAGGATATTACCTACAGAACAGGATTTAACACAGCTTTGTGGTACATAAAAGCCAAGACTTTAGACTAGACTGGAGTAAGTGAACTCTTTTAGTGAGGAAAATGTGAAAGGAGGTTGCTTTTGCCATGGATTTCACAGAAGGTGGCTGCTTAACAGCGTGTTTGGGGCTCTTCATGGTTACAGTATTCTATGCCAATTAAGTGCAGAGAGCTGAAGTAGATTTTTCTCCTCCTTTGGCCTTGTCCTATCTCCTGTTAAAACACTTACATTTCCTGCTACCTTGTGCATGCCTATCCACAATCATTAGCATCTTGTTACCCACCAAATAACTTTTCTCTGTATACTGTTTCTGCAACCTGGAGGGTTGGGTGTCAAAAGAATTTATTCTCGCCTCTTTCAACATCCTGGGAAAGTAGTTGGGATGCTGCCAGCAAACCTGTGCTGTCTTTTCTGATATAGGTGTCACAACAGAGTTTCCCACAGAACGGTCCTCTGGGCCTTGAGGCAAACAGCTCCCACTGAAATATTTTGAGAAGGCAGCAATGTGGTTTCTGATACCAACCAGGCTGTGTGAAGGACATCTAGGAATGTTACAGGCCTATTGCAATTTTGAGGAAATATTGATGTAGTTCTAAAAAGATCAGGTTCTATAATTAACATTCCTTTAAACTTCATTCATATGGTACTGTATAAATAGTTCTCCACGGCAAAGGTACATGTAACTATCCTTGAAAAAGCTTTTAGAAGACAGAAGACTTATCCAGATGGGAAACTACGCTAAGCAAAAGTTCCCAAATCTATATATATCTGGATGACTTTAGAAAGAGTAGGCATTATAACTTACTCATTAGTAAAAGAAAATTAATTTTTGCAAGCTCAGTTAAGTGTCCATAACAACCTTATTTCTACAGGTGTAAAACCATGTGGATTTTAATGTTCTAATGATGTCTAGCTTTTATCAGTAATAGTTTTTGGCATATTGTTGTTGGACAATCGATGAGAGCAATGTTCATTGTCTTTCATAACCAGATCTTTACTTAAAAGTAGAAGTGGTTTGGATACTATGATGTCCTGAATCCTGCAGGTAGACAGAATAATATTCCAGAACATTGCCTCACACTGTGTTGCAAGCTAACATATCTTAATGAATAAATATTTTTCTAAATTGAACAAATGGCACAGGCACCAGACAGCAGGGCTTTCTTCTACAAATTACATTTTTCTCCTTGTGGCCTTGGATTTTTAATACAGCTATGGAATAATTAAGCAGAGTGGAGTATTAATGCAGTTTTATAAATAATGTCACGGTTGCCAGATGTTGTTCATTTTTCCTCTCTTTTCAAAAATGTAGGCTGATAGTGGGTTGTGGGGAACTTAGATATGCAAGACCAAATGTTGCAAGGTATTAAAAATTAAGCTTATGTAGATGATGCTTTACCGATTCATTTGTTTAGATATACCCCTCACTTCTATTTCCAGTTTTGAAAAGACCAACTCTTAAATCAGAGAAAAGGGGCAAAGTCCAACATATATAGTCTTTCAATGAAGTCCTCTCAAGTAAGAAAATTGGGAGATTTATTTACCTGTTAGAAAACAATATTCAATGTCTGAGCCCCTTCATCATTTCCAGGGCAGATATAATTGTTTTGGACACCAATTTTTCTCTGCATAGATTTCAAGTTAATGTAGCCAAGTGAGATAAAAGTGTAGGGATCAGCTCAGAACCTGAGAATGAGTACAGGATGAAAAGATGAAGTCAATGGTAGGGTGCAATTACAAGTATTTGTTTTCCTCACATGATCTTTGTCATTAATAAAGGGTGGGAGGAGAAAATAGTTTGTCATTTACACCCACTCAGTGTGGATGTACATCTTACTATAAAAGTTCTGTTCCTGGAAACATGGCCTACTGAAGAGTAGAATACAGTTCCTAATAATTGTTTTCAAACATCAAAAAACAATCCTTAGTTTTATGCAAAAAATTGGGGTTTAGGGCATTTCCATCAATCTTCAGAACTATCTTTTTGGAATACAGTTGAGAAATTCAGTATATATCTGCATCAAAGTACAGAAAATTGTTCCCTCTGCACCCAAGTTGGATCTTTAATATTATGCAAAAAGATAACAGTACTTTCAAATCGAATTATACATGTACCTCATTTAAAAACACATAAGAGATTTCATATTTGATCCTTTGGTTGTTGAGACTGCCTGTGCAAAATCTACTCCATTTTTAGCTATTTTGCAAGTATGTTCTTACAAATACAGGTATTTCCTCAAACCTGCAAGTGAGATACCACCAAATTAAGTTGCTCAGATACACACAGGCACGGCACAAGAAACTTGCTGAGTGAAGACTAAGAAGAGGAAGAAAGAGGCTGATTAGTTTCAACATACTGGCAGGTATTCAAAATTGCTTTGGTTGAGGAAATGTGCTGTCAACAGAACAAGAAGGCCAGGATAATTGTGTAGGACCAGAATGATGGTATTTACTGCCTCAGGTAATTGTGGCTTCCTTCAACTCACTCAAAGCAGCTCTGACTGACTTCTCACGGGTGATGTTGCCCTCAGTATGCTCAATCAGGTTATGCAATTGTTATGGGCTGCTTATGCAAAAAAATGTACCACAGAGCTTTTGAAAGATCTATAAAATTGATTTTTTTTTTTTTTTTACACTATACATGTTTAATTATTAGGAAGTAAGTTCAGAGAACACTGCACAATTCCATTGGAAGTATCACAGTCAAACAGAGCTCTTGTCTCCCTGTTTGTTTATGGATTTTATGTAATGATCAGATTAATATTTGAGATGCAAGATTCATTTACTGAATTTTGTTCAGGTGAAAATCTTTAGCCCTGTGTATTAAATACGTGCACTTAATTATCACCCTTTTTACACTGGAGGGTTTTGGGTATGGGAGAAAGTTCAAGTAGGCATTGAATAGCCTCTTGGCATTCTGAGGTAGTCCTTCAGTGTGTCTAGCACAGTTCAGCTTCATGGGAGATATGCTTAGTTTCTTATTAAGGTTAGATCTTGTGAGCTGGATGAAATGAATGTCGTTTTTCTGTAAGCAATTTTTGATGCCAAAGCGTGGTATTGAAGATATTTATTCTTTTTGTTTAACTTTGACTTGATTTCATTAACTTAAGTGTGGAAGAAAATAGTTATGAATGATGCAGTAACATTTTCTTAAGGCTTGAAACATAGTGAACACTTTATATTTTCACTTTGCAGATTACTCTGGGAAAAAAAACCCACATTGTCTGCTTATACCTGATTGCACTTGTTTTTTCAAAATGGTTATTTTCACTTGAGTTCTGTTCATTTTGTGATTTAATGGCATTGAAATAGATCACTTAAGAATTGATGTATTCATTTTTATCATATTTACATCAGCTGCAGCTCACATTTAAATAGCAATTTGTAATTTCTGCCTAAATGTTGTTTCCTCAGCAACGATTGATACCATCCTCATAGTTATATATTCCAGTTTCCTACTGTGTCTTTGAAGATCTACTTTTATGAGAAGTGAAAATAAATTTCCTCATTCTTCTGTATAGCTGATAATCAAATTGAGCTTCAAGAAAATAGACCATTATCCTGGGCTTCTTAATATTCAGCTTCCCAGTATTCTACCATAGTCTCCTTTTAATTACAAATCAAACTAAGCTTTTTTTTTGTTTGTTTCCCCTCATTACAAAGTCTCTTACATATAAGACAGATTTCTCATGTTTAATACAGTTACTTGTGTTTTCACGACCTCATTTTTCATGTGATATGTTTAATAAGGAATTAATACATTTTACTGCACAGTTGTGATGTATACTAATTTACTTTTTGAGATGTACAGACTGAGGGATTTTTTTCTTTATAATTTTACTTTTAGTGGAAGTGAGAAATAAGTACATTTAGCGCTATCTTTATATCAGCAAGAGTTGCCACCCATGATTTCACTTAGCATTTTCTTAATGTCATCCATGCTACACTAAAATCCCCTTCAAAGATGATCCAGACTTAATGCGCAAAACTGGCATATTGTTGTCGACCTTATCCTCAGAAGAGGTCCTCTATTAATGAAGAGGGTTAGATAATATAAACTGTGGCAGAACTATAGGATAGGATGTTTCTATGTACTGTATAAAATATGCATGGTTATCTAACATTACTTGTTTGCCTACAGAAATCAGACCTGTAATTTCAATAGTGATGGAAATCCCTGAACTGTAGACATTTAAAAAAATAAAACTGGACCTGATGTATAATACATTATTGTATTCTGAGATATGTTTAATACATAAACATAGCACTCGGTCTGCAGGAAACACCAAGCACAAATGAATGATGGAGATCAGAAGAAAAAGATGAAGAGCATTCTTGCATGTGCTTTGTGAATTGCCACAGATCTGGGAAAGATCTGTACTCCAAGCTACTCCGAAAGTGCCAGTGTATAGCACTGCAGGGACTAGCACTGGGCAGCGTGGTGCCCAGCTGTTGCTGGAGTCTCGGAAAGAATATAGATCTTATGACGTGGCACCCGCTTTGGGCTAATTAGGCGTCATTAGCTTCATATCACCAGGCACCGCTGTGCTGCATATACTCTGTTATGTAAGGACCTTAGACTTGCAGGATCTCCACAGTGTTGAATCCAATAACTTTTTAGATCATTCATGCTGGTGGGAGTAACTGAGCTTATGGAAGCAGAAAGATTGCAATAAATTGCCAAGTTCTGGGAGCTAGAAGGTTTTTTTTAATATTATTGCACTGATACAGTTCTCCTTATCTGTTTCTGATCTCTCTCTCTTTTCCTAGAAGTATTGTCACTCTAGAAACCTACTTGTGAAAGCATTTTGCAGGAAATTCCCTGAAGTCCAAATGATTTTTACTGAAATCATTAGGGGAAAAAAGACAGCAATGACATTTAATGGGTTGCACCAGGACACCTATTCTGTAAGTTACCAGGCTTACAGTAAGCAAGAATCAGCCTGAAGTGCCTACATGAAAATTAAACTTGGTTCTGCTAACGCCATGCTAAAGCCTACTCTGAGCCCTGGAATCAATTTTGTAATGTCACTTGTCCATCAAAACACCTTTTTTTTATTAGTTGTATACTGTCCTATAGTAATTATGGAGCTACATTTCCTTCTTCCCCTCTTTCTTCTCCCTAGCTCGCTCTCTCCAGTAAGGAACCATTTGTGCAACTTGAAGATGATTATTTTTTGAGAACATTACCAATTTAATCTAAAAATCAGTTGAGTTTCACTGTAGTCAGAAAACTGTGCGTCCTCTTTTGTATCCAAATCCTTGCCTTAGGGGAAAAAGTCTTTGAAGTGAAATGTAAAAAGGATTTTAATTTTTCATGCAGAAAGACAGAATTTGGGGGAGGTGAGAAAGAGGAGAGCAAAACAAGTACAATGTGCTTTTTCCAGTTTCTCCGACGCCAAGTGTGCTCAGCAGTACACAAACTCTGACTTTCCTTCTCCCCTTTGTATCACCTCAGTGATGTCAGTGTACGGTGACTTGTATTCTCCTCAACTTCGCAGATCTCTGCAAATTCAAAGAAAAACTTCTAACTTATTATTTCTGGCTGTGTTTTTGAATGAATACGTGGATGGTGAAGAATGAAGTGATTCAGTGAACCAAGTGTGAGTGTTTTGAAGGGGTTTGGAATTTCAAAACATGTTTTGCATGTTACTTATAAATCATAAGTAATTTTTCTGTTTTCTCTGTGCAAATGCAAAACTGCTGAAGAAACTCTTGAAAAAGGAGAAATTGGTGATTCTGTGTTTAAAAATAGGTAAAATACATAGCTGTTGCTACTAAAGATGTTCCATGATCTGTTATGTAAACATGATTAACCATTTTTATTTAGTATTTCTGTACAGCATTCATCTCCTGGTACAGGGCCTGTAGGTGTCAAGTTTCTCATTTAGTCTGATAGTTTATGGCCTGTGTTTAAGTAAATTAATACATCTTAAGACTGTCAGCTAAGAATATTTTGTATATTCTTAATCAAAACATTCAGTCTGGTATAGATACAATCCATTGGTTCTCTCCATTTTATTTTGGGAAGCTACTCTAATGTGGCTGGCTAGGTAAAGAAAAGCCAATTGATAGTACCAGAGATAGGAGAGATTAAATAGCTTGGTAGTCCTTCCCTACCTGTGAGTCCAAAGATTTTTGTATATTGTGAAGTCATTTTGTGATTTATTTATTTTTTTCCAAAAATACCATGCGTAAAATGCAACTAGGTTATTCTCCACAATGTATATGCAGTTCTTCTTGTAAATGGTTGGTTTATAACAGTATTTAATTCCAGAACCTGCTGTAGGCTGAGTTCTCCTGTGTTGTGTATTGGTGAGCAAAAGACAAGTACCTCAGGTGGTTAGAAAGGTTGTGTAATGCTTCCAGACCTGCTGTGCAAAAATGTTGCTGAAGTGGCCAAATTGTGCTTCATTGTACTTCCATGCTGACGGTGTCCGGAATGGCTGATAGAAGATATAACTAGAAGGACACTTGTTTAGATAAGCTCAAGCAGATGGGGTTAGGATTAAGACAGTTCCCAACAGGATCCTTTTGTCTCATTGTTAATGCTGAAGTAGTTGTCCTTAGCTCGGGCATGATGCTGAATGTATGGGTGTATTGCCCAACGCTGGTCCGGCCGTGCTCAGAAAATCTGCTGATGGTTCAGAGCAGAGCAAGGTTAATGCACGGCCTCAGCATCCTCTCTATGTTTTAGTCACATTTTCACTGTTTTGCATGTTTATGTCATTTATCTTTTCCCCACAAAACAACAAATGGCTTATCTTTAGTCTCCAGGTGCCACCGTAATATCAGTGATATGGACCACTTGAATTCCTACAGAGTGTGCACACTGTAGATGTGTATGTGTATCTATATATCAATCTAAAATACAGCCCAGCTGTCGTGGAGAAACAAAAGCATTGTGAGGCAGTGGATGCTACTAATAAATCGTGAGGTTTTTTAGAAAAGATGGCTTCTTTTTTTTTTTTTCCCCCCATTGTGTGGTATTTCTGATAACTGTCTTGTGTCTAAATTCTCTCATGCTCAGCCGGTAATGCCATAGCTTTCATTTTAGATTGTTTATATTTAAAGAATATTGAATTTTGATTTCTCTTAAATAGACCAGAAAAAATAGGTATTTTTTGTAGTTTCTGTAGGAAGAGGGGTTTATTTTATGTTGTACTAGTTGTTTGTTTTTCTTCTACAGTGCTTCATCATCTGTCGTTCCTTGAAGTACGGGCAATGATAAACTCCCTGTCCCTGTTAATGGGAGTCGAGAATGCTTTGCTGCTTTCAGGATTGGTGCCATATTACCAGGACAATGTATTGATTTGGTTGACTGCTGATGTGTGATGCACGACAGAAATGAGAAATTGAACTTTCTGAATGTGAAGTAAATCGTGCTGATGATGATATATAAATGATTTAGGAAAAAGCAATCAATCAGATTCTCTGTGCTGGTAGCAGCGCTACATACAATTTAATATATATAGTAAAACAACTTTTACAATCTAAATCAAATAGGCAGTGTTCTCTGCTAAGCTCAGATTCTTGCAAAAATGACTTGCAGCATTTTTGGTTGTAGTATGCTTTACTTTCTACATTACTGATGTGATCTGATAAATTAGAAATATTGAGCTGACATTCATTAATTCTGCCTTTTTCTTGACAAGAGCCACAGATTATTCTTTCTAGGCTGCTTATTACTCTTTTAAATTGGTTGGTCTTTAAATAATTTTAACTGGTAGGTAGAGTTGTTTTGACTCCCAAATACCTGCAGAAGGAGTTTATTATAGCCACAGGTAATTGGACTTTAATATCTGTAAAACATCCACTAGAGACATGAATAGGCCCATTCTCTCTTCTGGCAGATGTTTTGCAGATATTAGACTTATATCCAATTATCTTTGGGTACTTTAGCAGTACACAATAGCATTCATCTGCAGATGACTATATACTATTTTCTCTCCTTATCCATGTTATGCAATGAATGGATAATTTATCCTTCTTGGAAAGATAGAGAAGTATTTTAATGAAAGCTGGAAGACACTTCTTGAAATTCTTCTTACTGATACCTACTAACAAGTAAATGGTATTAGAATCTGTTGGAGGGCAGGGTAGATTTGAGATAGAGTATCAGCAAAACTCAGCAGTATCACAAAGAGTGAACCCTCACAGCAAGGTATGTAATGTTATTCTTTCTAAACTCTCTAAGGATGTTCTTTTATATTTTTGATAACATATACCTGGTTTTACATCTCAAGACCAGCCAATTTATTCATTTTTCTTTATTCTATTTTAGATTTCATTGTACTTTTCTCTCTGAAAGCCTAGAGTGAGACTTGACAATTATAAAGTGGTGACAGACAAGGAAACATAAGCTATCTGCCTTTTTTCTTAAGATAGACTTGTGACCAGAAGAGTAAAAGATATCATGACAACTTGATGAATTTCAAGTCTGCAGAATCTGCACATATTCCTCATGCCGTGTCACCCTTGGAAAAATGACCAAAGAACTTACTGCACTGAATGAATGATTTGTGCTTCACACAGATACGGAAACAAATGTGGTACCTTTAAATGTCTTATTGAAGTGAGGCTGTCTTGCCATAAACACAATCATTAATGACCTTCATTCACATACCATTGATCTTCCTGGAAAAGCAAATTATCTTCCTTTTAAAGAAAAGGAAGCAGATCTAGCAGTACTTAAAATCTAGTGTCCTGCAGAGACAACTTGTCAACAGCCCGTGCCCCAGTGCTAACAGTAATTTCCCTTCCTCTCAAACAATTGCTTCTCCACGGGGAGAAGGTACACCAGTAGGTGTAATGGTCCTGCGTACATCACAGAAAGGGCAGAGAGCCTTCTTTCCTGCAGTATTTGGAAACAGACAACAGCTTTTGTTGTTAAGTAACAATTTGCAAAAACAAAGTCCTTTTCCTGGAATACAGCTTTTAGGGGTATCCACTGGAGAACCAGCAGAGAGGGCCAGGCAGGACGAGACATTCACGCCCACAACCCAGTTACCAAGGTGTTACATTAGCAGTGTCGGAGACAGGACTTGGTATAAACTTTTACCACAAATAGTAATGAATGTAAAAAGAAAGCTAAATTGAAGATTACAGTATGTTGTCAAAGCTCAAGTCTGGCAGTTCAGAAACTATGGTAATCTCAATTACGTGGTTAAGGACAAGTATTTTTCATTTCTTAAACTGTTCAAAACTTAGAAGTGCCTCAATATTTCTGGTCATTTTGGAAGGAAAGAAACTTTTAAAGTGTTGTGCTCTTCCATTGTCTACCTTTTGCTGTCTTTATACGATGCAGGAACAAGGTTAATTGAAGAAATGAGAGATAGGGAGGGAGGTTCTCATATAATTAGGAAGTCTCAGAAAATCATAATTAAGCAGCAAAATACATTATTTCCTCATGAGAACAAAATAATTCCAGTCTCCTGGGTAAGTCTGTAATTCGACTCTTGAAACAATTTAACTGATGCTATAGAATGCTTCAAAATCATTTCTATCAACAGTCTTGACTGAACGAAGGATGCCTTGCTTCGCTATTGGAAATCCTTGTGCTAAAACTATTCTTATTTCTGTGTACAGCATCTCTTGGTCCACATGCCACAATTTTGTGCTGTAAAATTTGTCTGAGACAATTCTATGTGGGCTGCTAAAGGTTTTCCTATGCAAAGTTGCATCACATGTTGATCTTCATGAGACAACTTCAAAGCTGATGAGTTCTGATGAAAAATGCAGATTTGAACATACTTTGCTGTATCACAAAGTCTGTAGGAAGCATCAGTATGAATGCAGAGTCACGGTTAATGCTTGTGTGATTACAGAGGACAGGCCTTCTACTGACAAATAGCAGTTATCTTGGCTCCTTTTCAGACCTCTCCTGTTTTAGACTCTGAACAGGTACCATACAACAAATGTAACGATTATGATATCTATGAGAGATTTTTTTTTTTTTTTGATGGCACTGTCCAAATGGGGGAGAGAAGCTAAATATTATGGGAAGGTATTAGTCCAAATTATGTTCAATTATTCCTTTGATGATTCTCCTCTTGGTGAAACGAGAGGAGGTATCAGGAAATAAATCAGTGCCCATTGATGTGAGCTGTTTGTTGATGTGAATGAAACTACCAAATTGCTTTAAAACTTGCTGTGTGTTGTATAGTTTTTTTTATGGTGGCTTCAGTGTTTTTACAGATTATTTGGTTCGTATCTTCAAACTCGCTTGCCTTCTGGTACTGCTGTGTACTTGGATTATACTTGGATTATCAAAATTTAGCAATGTGCAGAAACAGTTTTATACTTTCTAGGTTATCACAAAATGCATAATCTGCATTATTTCGAGAAATTAAGTGCTATTTGAGCACTCTAAAATGGTATTTAGTATGTAATTTTGTTCATTGTCTGTTTGTGAGAACTTAAGGTCAAATATATATCACTTTCTTATGTCAGTTTCCCAAAAGGTCATAAACATTATTCTCTCTCTCTGTTGTTATTTTTATTTTCAATTTTCAACAACAAAACCTTTTCAAAGGCTACAAAACTTCCTGAACATCTTATTCCTCATTTTGCAGCAGATTCATTTCTGATGTCTGCTGCTCAGTTCTGTGTACCAACTCTGGAATGTGCAAGTTAGCTCAGCATCCATTTGGCAAACCCAGTTTCATATTTCATGCATATGTTTGACTGGGTGAACATGTGTTGTCTTCTGGGTTGGTTTTTTTTTTTTGGTGGGTGGTGGGATTTTTTTTTTCTTTAGTTGTGTTTTTGTGGGTGTTTTTTTGCCATCCAAAGTGATGGCTGTTGTGTCTGCTACAGTTGCTTCTTACAAGGGTCTCACTGAACGTGGCTGTCTTATTGCATTGAAGCTATTTTCAGAAAAATAATGGTGCTGGTTTTACAAGTAAAACTTAAATGGGTTTGAACTAGAGTTTGTCCTTTTAATCTGTGGTCAGATTATAAACTACACAGCGCATGGAGGAAATACCATGAGATAACTGTATGCTGAACTTCTCTCTTACCTCTATTACTCATTGTCTTCTTTCCTATGCTGATCATGGTGCTCAAGCCAGAAGGCATCTCTTCCAGGGCTCACTTGGTGACCTGGTCGTGTTTCTGTTACCAGTGCTCGTGTTTCAGCCCAGGGGCTGAAATTACAGCAAACCCACACTTGGGATCCCGTCTCGGCATCAGAAGTTACCTTAAGCGGAATGTACAGTTACTATCTATATGTGGGATGTGTGTAGTCTTAATTTGGTTTTAAAATGTTTTCTTATTAATATATTGATATATTATATCTTTAAAAAAACCAAAGATTGAAATACACCTAACTAGGAGTGCCATTTGAAATTATATTTAGAATTACCTGTGTCTATCTGTATGTTTCTATCTATTGTGGTGTTAACAGTTTCGTTTCAGAAATATATTTGAAGCTATTTGCTGAATTAATTCTCTGGACCGTTCTCCATGATGTCAGAAGAGATGTGTAACTTAACTGTTTACTCCTGTTTTTATAGATGGCTACACCACAGATGACATTGAATTTTACTGGCGTGGGGGTGATAATGCGGTCACAGGAGTGACAAAGATCGAACTGCCACAGTTCTCCATTGTAGACTACAAGCTTATCACCAAGAATGTTGTTTTCTCTACAGGTTTGTGGAGGGGAGGTTAAAAGAGGAATTCACTGGGAAGACTTTCAGAAATTAGTTAATTCTCAACGTGCAGTTCAGGATCTGAACAAAAAATTTAGGAACAGGAATTCCTAAATTTACAGTTGCTGCTCTAATTAGGGAGCAGCAACTGTAAATTTTGAAAGGAGCGGTTTTTATTACAGCTTTCATAGTGTATAAGGCATCACTCATTAACGTATGAAGAGGATGCAGTCTGTCAAGTTAAGGTTCAGTCAAATAAGCTGTATTTTCTGTGTTCCTGCAAAAACTGGTTAAGGCACTTGAAGACCTCAGCGCCCTAAAACCAGCAAGAAGTAACCCAGCCTGTAGGAAATTTAGGAACCTTTCTCTCACTATTTCTAGATGTTCCTTGTGCCAAGCTGTGGATATATTAGACTAATTATTTTGTCTTCGCTGTAAAACTTTTAAAATCCTTGTTCCACGGGATTTATAAGTTCAACCTATGCTAGCAAGCATATGACTTGCTGAAGGCTTAAAAGATCTTTCTGAGGAGGAGTAGAAAGTAAGATTGGATTTCATAAAATAAAAAACAAGAAACAACTGGAACATTTCAATTGGCATATTAAATCATTCAAGAATGACAGTAGTTGGGTTGGGCTATTACTATGTGGTGTTCTCTTCCTACTTGAGAAAGCTGCTATTTGTGGTAAAAAAAGAGAAAAAAATCTTCAGAATTAAATTTCTAGATGTGGATAGAAATCATCTTTGGGGGTAGTATAGAAGGATTGTGCATCCCAAATTCTTCAAAACCAAGCAGAAATGGGACTTGAATAGTGATGTCTAGGCACCATTTCAACAAGTGTTTCATACACCAGAATATTTCTGGTGTCCAGTGATAAAGGGCAAGTGTTGCATTGCTTGGAGAGAAGGTCAGAATAAGGGTTACACTGAAGCAGGCATACTGCAGCTTGTCAGGGAAGGAGCATTTCCGTGCTTTGATGCTCTGAAATATATTTTGGCTGTTGATCATTGAATATTATGACTACAAGCAGATATGCACCTAGAGCATCTTTGTACCCTTAGAATAAAAGATTCTTTAATCCCAATTCTTGCTAGAAATTCTGCAGCTGATTATCCTGTATCTTTCAGCTCTGTGTATACTCTGTGTTGCATGAAACAATAAAACCAAAATGACAGAAAAATGTTTTCAGGCTTTATACAAGTAAATTTTGGCCATACCAAATATTCTCTTTTAGGTGCCTACCCAAGGCTGTCTCTCAGCTTTAAACTTAAGAGAAACATTGGTTACTTCATTCTGCAGACCTACATGCCTTCTATTCTGATCACTATCCTGTCCTGGGTTTCCTTCTGGATTAATTATGACGCTTCAGCTGCAAGAGTTGCTTTAGGTAGGCATTTTTACACATCTCATGCAGTTTGCATTAGCTGAATGCTTTTTCTTGCTTCTGGCTTAGTGGATAGTGCATGATTTGAAAAATAAATCTGTTCGATCTTTTTATGTCTGGCTTGTTAAGCTTTGTATTATTTGAATCAGCATTTAAATCTTCACAATTTAAATAAAAATTAAAGTGATTTTGTGTCTGAATTAAGTAACTGTATAATCATTGTAACCAGAATTAGCCCAGTTGTCTCAACGTTTTCTGTTGTTGTTTTACTGCTTGTTTTTCTCCAAAGAGAATGCATTTAGTTTGCTTTTGCCCATGGCAGTCCAGAATACACACTGAGCACTGTGTTATGGATTATAAATTGTGTTTCCTTTCAGGTATGAATTAAATAAAGTTTTACTAGTGTTGTATAGCTAACTTCTCCTTAAGTTGAGGACTTTTTTTTCCTTACTGTTACCTTACATTCTGAAAGCAAAACTATTTCCCTAATTAATCTCTAGACTACTCTTACATCTTATCACTAATCCCATGTGTTTGTTTACACTGTGACCCTTGTCAGAGGATCCAAGCATGTTACAAAAATAAATACAAATATCTATTGCCAAATTTTGTATAAATCAGACTGATTTCTGCCAGCTCAGCTCTCAAATAGGTAAAATAAGTAAATCACCACAAAAGATACAGTTAAGAATTTGACACTTTAACTTTAGAGAATACTGTCTGAGTTTGTCCAGGCCTTTCTGCATAGCATTTTTCCATAAGAATTCAAGACTGAAGACATCCTGAAAATGCTGGAGGAAAGCAAGGTAACAGTGACTCTAGGCTGGTAGTTTATAACTGAGTCTCCTTAGAGAAGGTTACAGTTTAGCTGATTAAAAATGTACTTGTGGAATCCAGCTACTGTTTTTTGAATGCAATTTATTACAGGTGTAATTGTCTTTTCTGTACAAAAAATTAAAGACAAAAATAAAGAACATGGACAGAGGTTGGGGGTGGGGTTCCACCAGGGAAAAAAAAAATCTTCTAGAATTTTTCAGCTTTAGCATTTGAATGTTTATGAGCTATTATGCTAGAAATTTAAAATTAATTCAATCAATAGACTTGTCAATTCTTTTTTCCAGGAATCACAACTGTACTCACAATGACAACAATTAACACCCATCTTCGAGAGACTCTTCCCAAAATTCCATATGTGAAAGCCATTGACATGTACCTTATGGGATGTTTTGTCTTCGTTTTCATGGCTCTGCTGGAGTATGCATTGGTCAACTACATCTTCTTTGGCAGGGGACCTCAGCGTCAAAAGAAAGCGGCAGAAAAGGCTGCCAGTGCCAACAATGAGAAGTTGCGAATGGATGTCAACAAGGTAAATTGAAACGGGGATATATTTTTAGCATTGCCCCAGCAAGGCAGATTTTCACTTCTGCCAGACAGAGCTTTAAAATGTAATTTCTTGTAGAAAATGAGTGGAGTGGGATTATTATGATCTTGTCTTAGCTCTGCAGACCAGTGTACTTAGCCACTTCAGTAATGATTGCTGCCGTCTAGTATGGAAAACTGAATGGCTTTTTTCCTAACGCATGTGCTTGGTTAAGCTTTACTGTGAGATATTTTCTCAGTCAGGATGTAGAGTTAAATATGTCTAAGCTGTATCCAAAGGAACAAATCCAAAATGATGGCTATAGCTGATATTCTAGTAAGAGCTGTATGGAATGTTGGAAATAAAACCTAAATTTAAGCTACTTTCATAAAACTTTCAGATGACCTGGAATAGAAATATGTGCTATGGAAGTGTTTAAAACTTGAAAAGTTTGCATATTTTCAACATATAATGGCCCAGGATATTGTTGACTAAATGAGAAACTGCTCAGAAATGAAGCATCAACTTGCTGTGCACTTAATTTTGAATCTGAAAATGGTCCCCTGGGCATGGAGACTTGAGACACAAAATACATTTGCGAAGATACACATTTTTGGAAGAAGTATCCATTATGCTTAATGAAAATGGAGCACTTACCATAAAGCACTTGTCATTTTTCATTTTGACCATTTTGGACGAGTTTCACACAGTGGCAAATCTGGGCTGAATGCTAAAATGTACTCGGTGTGAAATGTATAAACTTTCAAGTGAAATAAAGTTAAAATATCTTCTTTTTTTTTTTTTTTTTGGGGGGGGGGGGGGGGGGGGGGGGGGGGGGGGGG
>VXBL01008568.1:1251737-1299026 GCA_013400195.1 Aramus guarauna | reverse complement strand
AAAAAAAAACTAAAATAAAAAAAAAAAAAAAAAAAAAAAATCAGAAAAAAAGAGGTTATTATTTGTGAAGTGGAAACACAAGTTTCATACAGCTCTGGTGGTGGAATTTTTCCTGTTTGTTCAGAACTTCTACACTACCATAGTTTGCCTGCAGACAGAAGAACATTTTGTTCCATTTTTGCTGGAACAACAAAAATTCGTCGCATGTTGATAGCATAAACCAGTTAGTTTTATGCTTTATAGTTTATAGGGTTTTAAGATGGAGGATTATATTTTAATGGCTCAGATCTCACCCATTAATTTATTTTTTCTTTTCAATTTGAAATTCTTTAATGAATGAAGGCAAATGCATAATGATAAGATTAATTTTGATGTTATGGTACCTTTTAGATCACCTTTTACCATTGTAAAGTTCACAAAGACTGTAAAATCTTTTTCTTTCTATTGGTGATTTTTCAGCAGTGGGAAAAAAGTTGCAAACTTTTACTTAATTTGTCAAGTTTATTTTTTAAAAATCAGTTTCCCTTTAAACAATCAAACCTATTAACTAAGAAACCCTGTAGGTAATTTTATGATACTAGAGATGCATTTAGTTGAAGTCTTTCTTCTAACATCAATGGAAATTTAAGGTCCATAGGTGTCAGTGTCATCGCTAGCTGAGGTATATTTTTGTATACTGTTTCACTTGCAATATTTTCTGTATACTTATTCATACAATAGATCTTTCAGCCATGTAACAGAATAGTCAAAGCATAGTGGGAAATTGCTAATCATGAACTAGAATTTGAAAGCACTAACTAGTCTACTAATCCAATAAATTAATTCCAATAACTGTTGCAGAAATTCACCAGCCTACAGGATTAACACAAAGTATACTGGGAACAACTTTACATTATTTATATTTTTTCATACTGAGCCTTTTGCTTAATATACCAGGCCAGCATGGTTCATAGTCTGTGGCAGTTCTGCTCTGGTATCCACTCTGATCTGATAATCAAGTTTGCAATCCCTTAAGCAATAGATGGAGAATCAAATAGGAGAGGATCAGAAAAGAGTAGTGATCAGAGAACACTGTCCTACTGCGCATGGATTGCTCTGGGGAGAAGGAAGGGAGCTGACAGCTGTTCTTGCTGTTTGACCAGCAGCGAGAAAACAGATTCATATTTAATGGACCTGAATATTTTATCTGTGAAAGGGGGACAAATATTATATAATTATTTTCATGTACAAGAACCAGAAATGGGTCTGAACTGCTGGATTTTGTTCAGATGCAGGTTTCTATGAAAACCTAAGCAAGTATTTTAGAAATGGGACCAAACGAACACTCCATCTCTAATTTAGATCCAACGTTGAAGGACTAATTTTACAAAGTATGAGTATTTTTCTGTGATCTTACTAGATTCCTATTGTATCACTACATGGAATACAATGAATTTATGTTTGTGACTTCAGATACTATGTGAGAAAAGATTAATGCCATGAGTAATAAACCTCAAAACATGAGGATGAAAACTTCTATACATCTCTGTTACTGCATTCAGCATAGACATTGTAAAAAGGCAGATGAATAGTTACTGGAACTGCTGATGGTAGTGCAGCATCTTTGTTCATAGACTTATAGACCAGCAAATCTGTAATAGATTTATTCAGATTCCAACACCATTTTTTGTAATGGCGTCTTAAAACTTTTCTGAACAACAAAAGGTGGTGAGACAAGTGCAGATTAGTCCTTCCATCCACGACTACTTGCAAAATCAAAGTACACGTTAATACATACTCCCTTTATGCTGTTCAGTTCTCTGGTATGGAGAGATTCCAGGACAGGCATAGACATTGGTAGTGTCTCTATTTTTGCTCGGTGGTATTCAGAAGATACTAGAGAGCCTGCAAAACAGTATGGAAGCACAACAGAAGCTGTTCTTCCATGACTGTGATATCTGCTGAATCCAACATGATCCCTTGGAGATTTGGTGACTTGGGAGGACAATGTCCTATTTTTTCCTTTTGAGTGAACACCAGGCTGCCTGCAGAGCTTCCCCTGGGCTATTCCAGATGAAACTGTGGCCAAATCTTTCTTTAAATTTCATATTGTATTCATGTTATATGTCCAATGTGGTAGTTTTGGTTTTGTTTTTTTAGAATCATAGAATGGTTTGGATTGGAAGGGACCTTTAAAGGTCTAACCCCCCCTGCAATGAGCAGGGACATCTTTGACTAGATCAGGTTGCTCAGAGCCCTGACCAACCTGACCTTGAATGTTTCCAGGGATGGGGCATCTACCACCTCTCTGGGCAACCTGTGCCAGTGTTTCACCACCCTCATCATAAAAAAATTCTTCGTTATATATCTAGTCTGAATCATCACAGAAGATTGTAACTTCATATACTCCCTCATTTTTAAAGATTGTTGGCTCTGTATGGTGTAAGGGAAAGGAAGAGAAGGAATTGGACCTGTATCTTTATTTGCTTCTTGAATTCTGAAACCTGAGTAATAAAATCATGGAGAAATTTAACAGATATAAAACTCGCGGAAGATTAAGACTCGATTACCAGCAGATACATTATCACAGACTTGTTAAATTATATTGGATGTGCTCAATTTTCTTTGCGGTGACTTCAGGTTAAAATGGCTGTCTGTATGATCGTTCCACTCTTGAAGCTTCTCAAACTGCATTCAGCAGTTTATTCCTTTAGTCTAACTTGTCATCTTTTGCCTTTGTCAAGGCTAATTGTTCTGTCTGTAAACAGTCGTATTGTTGCTTACAGATAAATCACTGGCTTTCTTCTTACACTAGACATCTTTCATTTATTGGAGATAGCATTCCCATAATTTCCTCGCCTCTTTTCAAGCCTATCATCTTATCTTACATTATTTCTTCAAATGCCTTTATTATCTTTATAGTCTCAAGTTCTTGAATCTCTTCTGTTCTGAATGGCCTGGTATTGCAAGTGTATCTATAAGGATAGGTAAACTGGGAGTGTTGTGTTTCTGCTTGAAGACCTAATATGTTCCATAAAGTATGGTACCTGTACTCTAATCCATTATTATGCATTTTTATTCTGTGGATTTCTCTATTTTAAATAGAAATGTTGACAGCCATCAGCATCCCTTTCATCCTTTGTAGGCACATTTCATGCTATTTTTTCTTTAGGCTCAGGGCACTAATCTAATATACTGTCTGTGGTTCTTCCAGATGATTAACAAATATGGAAAAAAATAGGGCCAAATTATAACCTCTGGCTTCACAATATCGTTCAGCTGACTGTCTTCCTATGGGCAACTGTACATGTATCTGGGACATAGCATCTCTTCAGTCTTAAGATAAGATAGTCAAAGGCTTTACTGAAATCCATAATTTTCATCTGCTGATTCTGTAATTGCATAAAAATGGTCTGGAAGGATTTGGTCTAGAAGCCTCTATGAGGCTTTTCTTCTTCTAATTGTAATTTGGGTTTCTCTTTCCTTTTGGGATAGAAGGGGGCAGGGGAGGGAAACAAGCTACTGTGATATAACCCTTCAAGTTTACTCCTTTGTGCAGCCTGGCTTTTTCTTCAAGGATATGATTAACCTAACCAGGATCTCAGTGTAGAGCCTGGTACAACTGCAAATAATTTCCAATGTAGACCCTCAGCCACTTTAATATACTTAATTTTTGCTATCACAGTTCAAATAATGAGCTTCTTGATGCTCTCTCAGTACTGATATATTTTCCTTAAGTTTCTTCCAGAATCCAGTAGCCAAGGTATTTTTTTATTAACTTTTAAATTTTCTCTCACAATGTTGGATCCAATAATTTTTTCTTGGTTGTTTCCATCTTTGAACTGTGGCTTAGATGGGCTTGCTGATGCTGATCACTGTGATGTGTCTGATGCATCTTCTAGTCTTTGTGTTGTTCAGAATTTGCAGTCCAATCACCTCCCAAGCTCTGTATTTTCAGTATATTTTCCTGTGTTACTAAATTCCCAGTCAACCTGCCTCCTATGCTGTCGTTACGTCTTTTGGATTCATTGCTGTTTTTTCCACAGTTGCTTGTCTAACTCATTTGATCCAGACTACTACATACGTTAGTTGACTTCTCTGGAGGTGTAAGGAAGGTGAAAATGCTTTTCAATATCAATGATAATCTATGTATTTGTTATTCTGGATAGATCAGAAAATCTCCGTTACAGCTATGTGGTAATTTAATGGAAACCAGAACTGTCACTGTAAAGACCACGGTAAATGTACTGTGCTGAATGAAAGGCTGATTCTTCTCTCTCTGTAAAGAAGTGCTTCTTGCATCTTGCCAGCTGTACATGTGACAAGGGCTGATGATAATGGAAAAGCAGCTGTATGCCATCCTCTTCCAAAGCACCAGAGACTGGAAGTGTGTCAGGCAGCAGAGACAATACTCACTGTGAGTATTGATATCAGTTCCTACATCAAGGCTCTTGTTAAAGGAAGGGCTATGGATCCATCTCTTGATGGAGCACCTTGTCAGTCTTTTCTTAGACATCACTATGGCTTCCTTACCAGGAGATTAGCTAGAAACAGCATGTGATACTTTTTTCAACCCAGATATCAAACCGTATAGATGCATTACCATATAACGAGTTGGTGCATCTTGCCTCCCATTTCTAGTCCTATGTCTCTAATTCTTATGTGCATGTTATTCAGGTAGTGTTTAAATTATTTCTAACTTTTATTTTCTTTGTAGTTAGATCATCTAGGTTTAGAACAGTTAATCATTGCAAATTAATATTTCTTATATAAAATTTGTTTGTTACATTCTTTCAAAGTATTTTGATTTGTCACGTCACAGAAGTGGCATTATGTTTTGCATAAAGACAGCACTGAATGTGGTTTTAGACTGTACACAGTTGCAGTCATAACTGAAGCCTAGATGTTTCCAACCTAGCTTAAAGCACAGAGATGCTAGAAGTGTACAGGCTATATTCCTGAAGTACATGATAACATAAGTTACATAAATAAAACTACCTCTAATTTTGCAATCATGCTGTTGTGAGCATTAATAAAGCAACTTCCCTCTGGAAAAGAGGGGAAAAATGTCAGCATATTATGCAACACTTCATAAAACTGTTTATACTGATTTATTCAGTCTTTTTTTTTTAAATAAATGTGAACTGACATTGCTAACCTCTGCATGTTTAGATAAGGGGTTTTTTTTCTGAACACAAAGACTTTTTTAAATATACTGAGTATATTTTTAAAACAACGAGTAATTCTTTATTCAGTAGTCTTTGTATTACGTAAGGTATTCAGTCAGCACGCCTGAAAGGTACAGCGCATTGCTGTTACACAGTGCCCGGTCACAAACAAGTGAAACTGTCAGACTAATGATGTTTTTCTATCAGAAATTTGGGTACGAGTAGAGAACATGGAACTTTAGTATGATATTGAGATTAAACAGTATATTAATAGACTTGAATCACAATAGAAATGTTCTGAAGAATGAATATAGGGCTTAGCAAGCTAAGAAGTTTTAAACAAATATAGGTATCTTTGCAAGTTATTGTCCTCCTGACCCACTGTTGTTATATCCAAATTAGCACACAGTTGCTAAGGGAGATGAGATGGCAAGAACAAAGAGAAGCTTACCCTGCCCTCAGCTGCATGCCCTTGACATGGTAACTTTCTTCCCCTTCAAGTTGTCTCAGCTGCTGAGTTTTTCCCCTGAGTCTTTTTGACCAAGGAAAAGACATGTGACCAAGTTTAACCAGAAAAGTTAAATAGTTCTCCTCAGATCTTTCATTTTCAAAGGATTCGATTGCATTATCAGAGTTTTAAGACAAGCAAGACCATGCAATTACCAGTTTCACAAGTGATTGCACCTAATTCTTTCACCTGTGCAACTGGGCGGGCTGAGGGTGGGCAGTTTCTGGCCATTGTACAGTCTGGGAAGGAAACAGGGCTCCCGCAGCATCCTCCTTCTCCAGGCGCCTGGTTTTGGATTCACCTGAACACGAGGACTGAGTACTTTCTGTTTCATTGCACCAACGCCATCCGTTGCAGTAGCACACTTTGAAATGGCATAGAGTCGGCTCAGGTATTGCTTTGCCACCTGCCATTTCCCATGACAGCTTCCAAACTTCTTTTCACCACTTTACTAGTGAATAAGTGGAAGAGCCTGTGCATTTTCTTTCACTGTCATATCCATAGATGTCTCTTTTATGAAAGAGGGGTGGAATTAGATGAAGGAGTGAGTTAACTTGAGCCAATGTGAATCCATTGAGATAGATACATATATCCACATACACACGTGGCCCTTTGCAGGCCAACTTGTGATAGCTTTTCAGTGCACTGCAAGCACACAAGGTCGCTCTCCTCAATTTTCAGACTAAGGTGTAAAGATGCATTAACAGGGCTTCAGGCCCGAGATAATGCACCTTCTCCAAAGTAATGCTCATTAGCTCTAATACTTTTATTTCCCCTCCGATTTACTGCTGGCTTGTCTCTGGCCTTTTCGGTTCACAGCAGTATTGGTTCATTTCTATCTGAAGAAAATGTATAAATGCACCTCTAGTGAGGAGGAATTATCACAAAGGTACCAAAAACCAGTATTTATTACTTAGAACTGCACCTTATACCCTACACAGGAGAGGTACTTCTGGTATAAAACATGAGTAAGCAGAAGACTGTAAAAGCTTTTGGAAAAAAAAGGAATTTTAAAATGCCTGTATGCACAGAGTCAGTTAATAAACTGAACAGGATATTAAAACACTAAGGCAACATGAAGCTCTTAAAATTTCAGTCTAAAATATCAAATGCTCACTGTCTATAGTGCTGGCGGTAATGCTGCAGCTGTCCAGATTTCAGTGAAAGCATTCATCCTCTTCCTTTCCCCTCCAAGGAGAGTTTTCCTTTTGTTTGCAGTACAGGTAAAACTGCATGAGGACTGACTGTTGATCCAGGGTCAGAAGGTATTCCTTGCCCAGAAGTTTAGTGAAGGATATGTAATAAAAGTAAGCATGGATTATAAAAGCTCAGCCTTTCTCCTAACTTTACATTCATGCATTATTAAGGAACATATGAAACAATCAGCAATGCACAGGCTGCTCAGCCAGCCTTTTTGTGGTAGTGGCTTGGTTTGGGTTTTTTTGAAACCTGAGGTTTGATAGGAGTGAAATTTGAGGAAGTTCCAGTTTTAGCCTGCAGCACTTTGCAGAAGCAGTCAGAAGGTGATTTTATGTCCACGATCTGTAGTGGTATTGCACATGACATCTGAATAAAGGTCAAGTCAACTGCATGAGTTTTTCTTTCTGCAGCCGTGCTCCTTCGAATGCCATGTTTAATTAATGTAAGAACAGTGCATGTACACTCCATTTGTTTAAAGCACGATATCCCTTTTGCTTTTGTAGTGCATCTACAAACCTGCTATCCACCAGTGACCCTGAATTAAATACACTTTTGGTTGCAAAAAAGAACCCATTAATGCAGTTTCTATAATTATTTCAGATTGTGAGGAAATAAGGCACAAAAAAGGGAAATTATGTACAGTGAAATAGAAGAAATGTATGTAGCTGCAGTCCAGAAGGCGTGTCTGGCTAGTGAACCTGGTGAATTGATTTCCCAAAGCAGATCAGCTCTAAAGACTTTGACAAGGCTTAATTGAATGGCCATGAGTCAGCCAATTTCTATCCAAAAAATAAGTTGTAACTCTGACTGTTATGTGCTAGGGGATGTAGCCTAGCTGTGCTCATGAATCTTGAGAACACTGGATTGTGTACACTAGGGTGGCAGTAAGTGGTAAAAATATTATAATGTAGAACATGACTGTTGGTCAACCCCTTTATTTACAGAGTCTAAAATAATGATCTGTTTGGTTTCTTTTTGCAGATAGCAATGCACTGGTGTATCTAATTTAGGAGAAATCGATGTCAGGTGATCCAAAAATCGTATCACAAATGTTTTCATAATCAGAATGATAGTATCCCAAACTGGTAAGAAGGAGGATACATATTTCAAGCCCCTCTTTTATAGTTTTTGCCAGTTCTAGTCTATTGGTGACTATTAATTATGATGCTTTACCTTTATTGTTGTTTGCTCTTTAGGCTGTAAGATTACCTAGACTGAAGCAAGTTAATACTTTCAACACTATTAAAAAAAACCAAAATGGCTGTATTAGAACACATTCTAAATACTTTTTCCCAATATTTCAGAAATATTTTTTCCTCAAAATCTTTTGTTTTGTTTTTTCCCAGCAGCGGAAACATTCTAAATCCCAGGAGAGACGTGGTGCAGTCATGGAGACTGCTTGTCTCACGTGAAGATAAAGATAGAGCAAGGTTAATGAGCAGAATGGCTCGGACAAGAACATATCTAGCAGTATGCATAGCAAAACATTAGTAATGTAGTATATGAATGGGGCATCCATGTAGACAGGTACAAATTGTATACTTACATAAATATTCTTTTCTTAAAAGAGGGTTAGCATGTGTATTACATACATGTATGTTAAATTTAATGAAAAAGTCATGCTGGGCTATGAAGACCTATGTTGGTCAGTAAATTCACTTACTTGTTCTTTTGGATACTAGCTGTTTTCCCAGAATTCTGCATATGGAGAAAGATAGACACCAGGAGCTAGTTTCTTAACTAACTTAGGAGGAGGTCAGTAGGATTATGCCTAAACTTAAATATATTTGTATATATATATACAGACATATATGGGTTTTTATATAGGAATATATCTTCTTTTACTCCTTAGATGCTAGTTTTAAGAATTCCTCTGTAATGATATATGGTTACAGTAAAACATAGAAGTCTAAATCCTGTTTATTCTTATGTCTCCATTCCTCTTTTTAGAAGCATGAAAGACTTGAATTTAGTTTTCTTCCCCACCCAGAAACCTTGTTGAGCCTTCTCCTTAAACTTAATGCATCTTAAAGCTATATACAAAAAGCACTGCATACTTGTCCTTGCTCATGGCCTCAAAATGAACTCAACTTTCTGATGATATAGTTGTCAGAAACTTAATGCTTTTGGGCTGGCCTGAGGGATGCAACAGGTAAAGGTCACACAGCCTAGATCAACCTGATTATTTTAATGTAATATTTTGTTTGGGCCACTTTCTGTCCATGTATTCTTTGAGTATTCAGAGGTTCTTGCAAGTATCTGGAAATGAAGGTCTTCAGAAACGGATGATTTTAGCTTACATTTTGCTAGATGGAATTCTGAAGTTTTATACTTTCAAGCTATGGCGGTTTTGGGTAGGACAAGTGTCTTTACATAAGTTTCAGTTGTTGCATGGAAGGTCTTTTGTTTGTTAAAGTATATGATAATATAACTGGAGGAGGAAATACAAAAGCCGATTCCATGTAGATATTGTTTGAAGAGTGCTAGCTGTTGTGGCGGATGATTCTTCAGCTTTTATTTCTTCTTCCTTTTTGTATTATACAATATATAATAATTTGCAATTTAAAAATAAGGCTATATTTGGTCTCATTAACTCATTAGTTGCTTTCTCAGTTGTGAGTAGATCACTCTTCCTGAAATGCGTCTTATGAAACTTCTATAACGTTGAACATAACCATATTTTACAAAAACATCTACCATGTTTACATGTTCGTAAAATATATTTTTCTTGTTTCTATAAAATTATGTGTCAAGAACAAACTGCACACTGTTGCCAAAAACCGCAGTCTTTTCTTTCATTTTAAATATATTCTGAAGTTCTCCCACTATCCATATTTTATACGTTTGTGTGTGTATATATTTTGCTATAGAACTGTAATACATTTAACTAAACAAGCTCAAGTTTGGTTTAAATTTACGAGCACAAAAGGCCACCAAAATGTCAGGAATGTTATAGTCCAGTTTTATTTTCTCTAGAAAACAATTTCAGTATAATACAAAACTTGCAATGATATATAATATTGGTATGTGTTTTGCATACACAGAAATTTACTTAGAAACAAATCTGAAATGACTAACCATGTCTTGGCAACAAAGTTTTTTCATTCTTGTCACTCATTTTTAAATGAGTGATAAAATGTTAGACTTTCCCCAAAACAGCAGGCTATCAGTGTACAAGTAAATCCTGCAGGAATGTTCAAATTCAGTCAACAAATTCATATTTTTTGATTATTTTAAAGCAGAAGACTTTTTATTCTAATCCTGTCAGAACCAGCCCTCTGAGCCTTGCATTATCTATAGCTGTGGAACTGGCAGTATTTCAGGCTTCTACATCAGCACTGAACGCGATCATAAGTACATTTCTAGATCTTTTTTTAGTTCAGAAATCCATTGTCAACAGTTGGAAATTCATCTTTATTTTCTTTGTAATGAAAACTTGTCAGTGATTTTCCATAGAAAAATCTCAAGAATTTTATTTTTTTTGTTGAATTTAATGCAGTTTCTCTCCCGTGTTTTCTCTGGCCTTTGTCACTGCTCCCAAAGTTTTTCCATGGACCTCGTGCTGCCTCTGGCCATGTTAATCTTTTGAGGTGGGCCCAAGAATTATGTTGTTGGTCTTCTGCAAACTCACGAGCTTAAATCTGTTGACGAGTGAGTATATCATGGTCAGATGGATGAAACACTGGGAGACTGCCCTACAGTCCACCTACCCTCATGACAAGTGTATGCTCTATAGTGCTTTGCACATTGTATTTGACCTCAAATGAGAACAATAGCATCTATGTATTTTACAGAAGTCTGTTCTAGAGGAGCAACATTATCAGCCTTATTTTTACTGTCTAGTTCGTATATCAAAACCATAACTATATACAAATCAGACCTTAGAAATTTTGGCAGTTGCAATGATAATCACGTTCAATGCATTTTTCATCTTTTATGAAGCTTTCTTATATAAGCAAATTTGCAAAGTGTTTCTGTAGTGTATTTTTAGTGCTAGGTATATCTGTTAAAGTATATTTTGTAAGACAACATAATAGGAGACTTAGCTTATGGGCATAATGGAAGTTTGATGAAATTTTGGTCTTATTTATCACAGATGGAAGAGAGAACCTAGAGAACCTTCTAGGATGTAGGTTCTTGCTGATGTGTTATTCATTTAGATTATCTCCAAGGGAATTAAATGTATATACATAAATGGGATGATATTTTAACAAATACATCATCAGAGCAGTATTAGTAAGAATCTGGGCTGCCTAACACCTTGTTTCTTGGCTAAACGGTAGGAGTTAGAGCTGCTGCTAATCGATACCCCAGAAGACTTCTATTCCAAATCATGTCCCTTTGCTTCCTCCTAAATGTCTCAGTAGTAAAAAATTATCACTGAAAATTGTAACTTGAAATTTCAAAAATTCCTGTTCTACTTACATTGGTTCCTTTATGTTTGTTTTCAGTCAAAGATTGATTTTTATTTTTTATCCCTTTCAGCATTTACAAAATTTGCCTTGTAAAAACAAATGCTTTCAGGAAGTTCAGATAGATTGATTTTTTTAAATTTTTCAGTTTTTCTCCTCAAGACGTTTTTGATGCTTATCTCTAAAATAGAAGAGGTTTCTTTTTTCATGGAGGGGTTTCATTTTTAAGATAGAATCACTTACGAAGAATTGAAATTGATCTGACGGATGATTTTGCAGTCTTCTGGAGGAATAAAGGAATCTGTACCTGAAATTTCTGGAAGGGAGGGCAACTACCTATAAATATAATCAATATGAAGCTTATTCACATTTGAAGACTTCCCAGTTAGAATTCTCCTTAACTAATGCTTAGCTCCACCATTGTGATATGTTCTTGCAGGTTTAAAAAAAAAAAAAAAAAAAAAATTTTTTTTCCTCCTCATGTATATATGCATTATACATGGCTTTGGATTGAGAGCAGAAGTCTTATTCACAGGAAGCCACTTGAAAATATGGGTAACGTTAATATTTATTTAAGTCCCATTAAATTAATGTATCCGCTAAGTAAAGTTACAAGTTCATTTCCTGAATCAGATACCTCTTTGCTGTTTATGGTCAACTATATTTGCTGCACTAGAATGGAAAATACATGCCTTCCTTACATAATTTATTCCTTCCAGTTCACTAGAGGTTGAATTGGGCTGAATTATCTTGGCCAAAAGTGAAATGGAGGAAGATGCTTTTCTACAGAATCACAGAGCACTCTCTATTTTTCTTTTCTTGGTTGGCTAAGGCGATTTATACTCTTTACTCCAAAAATCCCAGGGATGTTTTTGCAATATTTTAGAAGAAGTTGGTGTAAGGTTCAAGCTGAGGATGGAACATCAATAGGCCATTTCTCCTTTTTTTCCTATTCTGTGCCATAATTCAAACAGCAGTATTGATTTTACAGATTTCACTTGTTGGCTTTTGGTTTAGAACATTGGATTCTGTGCAGCAGTTTGAACAGGTTCATATTTCATGATTTTTATTCAAATGTCATCAAGCCAAAGATATTTAGCCTCTTTCGTTTTATGTGGGCACTTATTCTGCAGTGTCTTAAGTATGGAATCTTGTGTCTAAGTAATGGATGCTGAAAGAAAGCATAAGTTTTCAACCATTTCCCCAGAATCCTAAATATGTATGACTAAGTTATTGATGTGTTACTAATAATAATGATAAGGAATCAGATATATCAGAGGGTAAAACTGGATGCCTAGAAACTGAATTGCAAGTAGTTAGAGCAATGTTAAAGCTCCATGTCCAGGTCTTGCATTTTGTCTCACTTTCTTTTTTATTTATTTACATTCTTACAGGTGTCTTGGTTTTTTGCTTAGATTTTTAGGCTTTAAAAAGCTCAAGAACCTGAGAAAATCCTGATTGAATTTGCAGAGTTTCTCTGGATTTTCTGACCTGAAACCAAAGTAACCTGAAATTATGAGTCAATTTTCCTGTTCTTTAACTGCATGCTTTACAACCTGACCCAAATCCTAGGTGTATAATGCAATCCAAGCCAATGCATGCTAATGAGGTTTCATAAACAATTGCTGCAATGCTGGCAATAAATTCAGTTTTGCAGAGACAGTGGAAATGAAGTGTTTGTTACATTCTTAAGGACATTGTTTCACATATGGATGTTTTGAAATACTAGGCATTTGTGCTTTATGAGTTCATATAGCTTTATCTCAGCAGACATGTTTATAGTGTCAAAAATGTCTGTATGGCTTTAGGCAGGTGCCATTTGAAAATCATTCATTCTTTTTTCTCCCAGAGTGAACCTAGCAGCAACTTATACAGGACTGTCTGCCTTCCACACATTACCTTGTGTAGTCAGTGCAATGCCCAGAGTTCAGGGGTTCCTAAGCAATAAGGCAAACCTTGCTGATGAGGTGGAAGATCCCTATTATATGTAAAGTGCACTTCGTACTTTCACCTAATCTTGCCAGAGCTGCTGTGACTAGTCAGGAATGGGATGTCACTGGTTTTCCAAGCAAATCTCAGCTGCTAAGAGGTGGAAAACTATGCTATAGATAATACTACGGTCTTTAACAGATTAAACTATATATCTAGGCATGTCATGTTGATCTTCATTGTGAATGGGATCTTTATTTCTGTCTTCAGTTCTTAAGAATGTCAGTTGACAGGACCTATAAATGCTGAGACCTAATCTCAGGTGTTAATCTTTGTAATACACTGGGTACTTCTGTTCTCCCTTCGTGCTATAGCTGACCGTAGTATGCTTTTTGCTAATGGCAGCCTTACTTAACAAAAGGATATTTCTTTTGAATTTACAGCTGTTTTGTTTCACAAGGTTTTTCCATCAGAAATTCCAGCCCTACTTTCTAATTTGTCCATGGCTTCTGAGCCATTCTACCATAAAATGAGCCATCAGTACCTGCCTGTAATTGAAGGTTATAGATGAAAATGAACAGTATATGAGGAAGCAAAAGTGTCAATGTTGTATCTTCTCAATTCATCAATATAAATTTCCTTCCTACTGTAAAGCTGTATTTGAATAACAGTAGAGCATAGTCACCAACATACTGGTTTACTTGATGTTAGTAGTTTCAGAGATCTGGTCATCCTTGGAGGATTCCTGATGTACATATGTGTGTATGTATGTATATGTGTGAGAGTCATAATTTCCTTGTATTTTACAGTTACTAATGTATTAGTGTAAGAGGAATTCCTCAAGAAAGCCATCATTTTGGAGTTTCTAGGTAGCAGGAAGAATATATAATGGTAACATTTCTACGCTTTTCCTCTGTATTCCCTTTGCTTGAGGCCATCAAACAGGTCATGGCCTCTTTCAAGGCTCCAGAGTCAGCTTTTCTTCCAGTTGGCCTGGACCTAGAAATGAATATCATTTGCATCATATATTTTGTCATCCACCTTTAAGATTGATTTGTACAAAACCCACCCTCTTGCATGGTTGCTGAGCTGTGGTCATTTCTCCTCCACTTCTGCTTTCACCTTTTAGTTACATGGTACTTGCTGCTGCTTTTTCTTCATCTTCACATCCTCCCTTCCTGTCTTTTCCCTGGGAATTTCTCCATTAAGTTTGAGCTCTCCTGTTCACCATGAAGAGTCTAGTTCTATGGTTGAACAATCCTTCAGCACCAAGAGATCTTTTTAACCTTCTTCCACCTCCTTTTGAAACCACTTTTACACTTTTCCCCCGGAATAATTTTAACAATTGTTTTCATGTCATCATATCTTCCTTGGTCAAGTGACCAGTTGGAAAAAATACATTTACATCACAACGTTATGTTACCTTGAGGAGCAGAGCAAGGCAGTAATAGCACCTCTGAAGCCAGAATATACTTATGCTAATTGTTGGCTTAGAGGTCACTATATCTTTTAATTAGTTGTCCTATTATTACCCTAGAGTGCTTTAATTTTAAATGAAAGATAATAGCTGCCTTATCTCTAAGGAAACTGGTCTTGATTTTATTAACTTACAGGACAGAAGAATAATTGGCACATATCATTGTCCAGAAATGTATTCAACAAAGGTATCTCTCATTGTTTTCTAATGTTTTTATCCTCAGAGACTTAAAATTCAGGTCTTGACCACTTATGGTCATTAAAGATCCCATGGCACTTTTTTATAGCTTGGCCATCTCAACGCCAAGCATCTGGCCAAATACCAATTTATGTAACTGTTCTGCTTACCTAACATTCCCCACCACCACTCACCCACCCCATAGTTTCAATTGGCTACAGCATTCTCCATTTCCTCTACTAAAATATAATGTATTGTTCTGCACTGTCAGTCACCACATTTTTGCCTCAGAGGTGATTGCACTTCACTGGGAAGTGAAGTGGTTCTTCTTTCTAATGCTTGTAAAGCGCTTTGGGATCCTTTTCAATGGGCGGTGCTGTGTACAATAAATGTAATTTATTACCGTTCAATAATAGGCTTCACTTAGTTACCAAGGCATGTTTTATTTAGAGTTGGGCGAACCTGCTCAGTGGAAAAACTCCCAGCTCTCTCTAATCTGACAATGAACATTCCGTCAAAGTTGGAAGGTTAGGTTAATTTTTGTTGTTGTTGTTTATTTCTTTCTTTTTTTTCCACATTTATTTGTACTTCTGGATTGGACCATTGGGAATTATTCAGATTGGCAATTCAAAATACCATGACAAAAGCAGTTCTTGTTACGGTGAAGCCACTGTTCCAGGTGCAGGGTCAAATTAGTGCTCGAGAAGCACCTGAACTTTGTGGTGCTTATCTTGCTATTCTAACACTCAAAGGTTCGCCCATCACTAATTTTCACTGTATTTTGCATTATTTCTTCTTTAAAATTCTTGGAATATTGAAAAATGCTGTGCTCCAACTGGTATCAGTGTGATATGTGCAGAAGGCGACACTTTGCCCTAGAAGGTAGTTTAGAGCATGGCTAAATGTTTTTTCTGCCCAGCATCACTAATCTTGCTAACTACTGCCAAGATTACCAGATATCTGCAGCAGTTTGTTGTGTTAAGAAATTTACTGAAATGAGAACAGAAATGACGAATCAGAGCTAAAAGTTAACTAAAGGAGTGATACCATGTTGCTAAAACATGTCTGTAACTCTAGTAGACTAAAATAACTTTTCTTGCATGTGTTGCATAGAAAGTATTGAGTATGTAAAAAGCACTCAAATTTCTAATATCACTGCAGATCAAAAGGATAAAATGCTTAAAGTAGATTCATGCTAAGAAGATTTAAGATGTGAACAAATTTGTTGGCATTAAAATCTTTCCAAAGATAGTATCTTAGAATGCACCGTGTTGAGGTGAAAATAACCCAGGCTCTGGGCTAAGGGGTAGAACCATTGCGTTAGTGGATGTTATGCCAAACTTCCTCTGATGTCATTGGAACTAAATTTTCTATTCTTAAGGCCATGTGAAACTATGGAAGATGTAGTCTCCAAATGATTTTGCACCCCTCTTGTAAGATACTTCCCCTATTTGTTTTTAGACATTCTTGGGATCAATGAATGCCAAGCGCCTATGATTCCTTTTATTTTCAGGATACTGAAAGTCTTACTATTTGTCTGAGATCTTAGAATAAAAATGACAGCCAGTTTTGTCCTACTCCAAAAATCACATAAGAATTTTCTACATAACTGCACTCATTATAAGAAAATGTTTGAAAGCTGTCTTGAGAAGTTTCATAGATGTATTTGAAAGCTTTTGCATATGTTTGCTTTTGTTTGTATTACAATAGCAGAATGATGGCCTTCCTGGCTAGAACACAGTGTTTCCTCACCATGCTCAATGTCATGCTGCAGAGTTCTTCAAGGAATTTTTCTTGAGTTCCAGCTGAACTTTCCCATTTTTTCCAGTGCCTCAAAAAAAGATTGATTTCCCTAACACCCTAGAAAATTCAAAGATTTCATATGGCTTTGGTGGAAAGCAAGCAAAAATAGATGATTTTGGCTGCTTCACATTGAGTCATTACATTTAATCTAACACTAAAATATGATTAAACTAGAGGGGTGCAAACTCACAAAAGAAAAAGAGAAGGAAATCTGGCATCTCAGCGATGCCAATTTTTATGCATCACTCGAACAGATGTAATCACGCAAATGACAAGTGTTTCAATAGGTCCAAAGTACTTTGGTGAGTATCCGACTTCCCAGTTCATAATACTGTGCAGTGGATGCTATGAAAAAGCAACTATTTTCAGTCCAGTTCTCTCACTGTGCCATGTGAAATATTACCTAGGTTTTTGTTAATAATGGCAAATACAGAGCTATGTTGGGTAGTGCAGCGAGGTACCTGCCGCTGACTGCTGCCTTCTAAATGTTGCAGAATAGACTAATGCCATAGTACTGTTTAGAAATCCACAGAAGTCACAGTTTGTGGGCTTTCGGTAATAACCATAGTATTTATTATGTACATGATAAATGAATAATGTGACTGAGTTATCCTTAAAGGAGTTCTGGGACAGTTTCATCTCTTTTTTGGCCTGGAGTATATCTGCGCTACCATCATTAAGTCAATGTACTTCATTAACTGCTCATTAGCTATTATTGCTTTTAAAGCATTTTTATTTAATTATACTCTGTAATCACACAATTCAAAATATATACTTAGAGGGAAGGCTGAGGAGAACTAGAACTTCCTAAATAACCTTATATTTGTTTTCTGTAAATGGATTATTTTGAAGTTCTCCTACCATACTTCAGATCTACTCCAGATTGCCTAAGAGTCAAATTTAGTTCCTCATCTTTGAAATCCTCTTAATTGTCTAAAGGATTTCTTTGCAACACTGCATTAATATTTTTTTTTCACTGAACTGCCTTTGAAAAAATACAGAGTAGCTAAAACTCCCCATTGAAACAACTGCTCAATGCACATTTGACGTGATTACACTCTGGATATGTTTCTCCTTGCTCCAAACTGCAGATCTCCGCTATTCCAGCGTTCAGGTCTCCACAGCATGCACTGCATTTGTGAAATTCACTAGCACTAGGGAATGGAGTTTCCACACAGGTATAGTATAGTTAGAGTATGTCAGTGCCTTTCCCCAAGTCACCAGCAGTCCCAGTAGGAATACCGGGACTGAAAATTTGCATTCTCTTGTGCAGTGCTCTGGGCCTTGTTGTACAGGCAGAGAGACTTGTGAATAGAAGTTTTTGTCACAGCAGAAGCCTTCATTTGAAAGAAGAAAAACCAAAACAAAGTGGACCCTTTCCCATTCGATTTCCTTCCAAAACCCCCCAAAAGTTCAGTGTTGGCCCCAGATATCCTACCCAGTCGCAGAATCCCACTTTCAGGAGCTGAGCGTGTACTCCATTTCCAGATATTGCTTCTGCTCACTGAACATGGGGTCTAGGGAAACACCATTTATTCCATTGCACTATACTGGCCTTATTGCTCCTTGAGTTCACAAATAAATGACAACAAATACACTCACAGCTATGCTTCAAGTCTTTTAGACAGGCTGACATCCAGTGAATCAGTAATGGTAGATCTAGCCCTTGTCAGCATGGCTTCAGTTTGCAACTGATTCGGCTTCCTTTCTTTCCTGTTAAATCTGCTATTTTATTTTTTACAGATGGATCCACATGAAAATATTTTGTTGAGCACACTTGAAATTAAAAATGAGATGGCTGCCTCTGAGGCTGTGATGGGGCTTGGGGACCCTAGAAGCACTATGCTGGCCTATGACACTTCAAGCATCCAGTACCGGAAAGCTGGCTTACCCAGACACAGCTTTGGTCGCAACGCCCTCGAGCGACATGTGGCACAGAAGAAAAGTAGGCTACGGAGACGTGCATCTCAACTGAAAATTACCATTCCTGACTTGACTGATGTAAATGCCATAGATCGATGGTCGCGCATATTCTTCCCTGTTGTTTTTTCCTTCTTCAATATTGTCTATTGGCTTTACTATGTGAACTAAGAAACAAAGCCACACAGGAAGCAAGAACTGGATTTCTCTTCAAATCGGTTGTACAGCCAAAAGTGGGACTTAGAAAAATTCTATTCAGGACAAAAAGTTATTTTAAAACACCTTAGTTGCTGGCCCACTCTATGGTCTGGTTTTACAGTGTTTTGGTTGTATCTGCTAAATCATAAATACGTTAAGTTGCAGTATGGACATATCTCCTTATGAAAATATAAGTGCATTTTAAGTGTGAAGGCAAATTGGATTTTGACAATCATTTCTGTCTCATTGTCCCTCACTTTTTTCTTTTCTGGTTTTAATGGCCGTTTGAGTTTAGTGATACAAATTACAGAACGGCATTTGAGAAACAAGTTTGAATTTCAACCGAAGTACGTACCATTCCCAGGGAAACTGCATATCTGAGACATGCATCTACACTTAAGAAAGTGTATTAAGTTGTTATCATGCATATGAAATATATACACTTTACCTTTTAAATGTGTAAACTTGAAAACAAGTAGTGCCTATCATCTTTCCAAGGTGATGATGGTCAGAGGTTTCCCAACCATATTCAGGTATTTCCTGTTATTTATTGAAAGAACTAAACCTTTGACTGATAATATTAGGGTTGGGCATTTGCACAGAAGCTGAAGCAAAAAGCACTAGTTTTGTTGGGATTTTAAAGAGAGAACATATGCTCACAATCACAATGACTGTAGTTGTGATCCACAGAGGAATGTAGCAATGGTATAAAAATGCATCAACTCTGAAGGGGTAGATATGCTGCTGTTTTGTGTTGGGGAGAGGAAATCATCTGTCCAAAGTGCCAAAATTGATTGGCCAAATAGTAATTCTCTACGTGGGTGAAGGAAACCAGTGGTGCCCTGCCTGTCTGGGCTAGGGAGAGCTGGAGAGCAATTATCAAATACAGGGCCAGGGAGAGGGAAGGCAACATACATCTGAAAGTGTGTGTGCAAGTGAATGTTGTCAGTTATAGTACGTACCTTAGTCTGAAACACTCGTGGAGTTGTGTCATTTCTTCCAAGTTTGCAATCCAGTGTTATCTTTGCTACTGGTGTTACGCTTAACACTTTACATCCGGTTTGATTAACGGTAATCGTTCCTCTTTCAATAGTAGACATCCGAGCACGTGTACTTCAGTTCAAAAAATACTGACAGGGTATTTTCTCAGTCTGGATTAGGCAATGCCATTTCACTTTGTAATTTGTTTTCCTCAACGCATTGTTTTAAAGGGAAAAATTTGGTAGCCATCACTTTTAGAGTTTAGTTATAGTCTTGACTGTTTTCTGCTTTTAGGATGATTTCCATTGAAAAACTAGCAAATTTCAGTTTTGCTTTAGGAAACCTTTTGAAATAAAAGGTTGAGTTTTTTCATTCCACAGAGCTTTACTCTTATGGGCAAAATAAAATAGAGGAAAAATAGAATTTTGTAGGCAAATTAGAGTTTGTGATGTAGTCCATTGTGGAAACTCTTTCGTAATGAAAAAAAATTATCTGCAAGAACAATATAAAAAGTATAAATTCCTAATGGCTTTTACTAAATCAGATCCCCAATATTGTTGGACACAGAATATTTCCTTAAGCAAAAGCCACATCTGTTGTATCTATGCTACCTCTCATCTGTGTACAAATTTCTGAAAGAAACTAGAATTCAAGTATCTTCTAAATAGCGAAGGAATTTTTTCAGGCAGATACATTTTCCCTATTTAAGTATTCTTTTGGCAATACTTTAAGATACTTCTTAAGAATTTTTTTCACAAAATATTTTCTTTGTATTTTTTGTTCTTGTTTTAAAAGAGTAACTTTCTTATAAGTTTCTGTGGGGTTTTCTTCCCCATTTGACAGTGAATGATAGTGATAGGAGGAAAACAGTTCTGGGAACTAATAGGCCAATTTTTTTACTTTGTTTTGAGCATACCATATGCGTATTTCTGCTTCAAAATGGGAGGGAATAGTGCTGAGCCTGAAATGGGATTTGCCAGGCATACACACGGCCTGTTGTTTTCAAGGGAGTTGTGTGTACGTTCACGTACTGCCTCCAGGTTCAGGCTCTGCAATATATAGAGACAGGCTTTCATCATGCCATTAACTTTCCAAGACAAAATGTTGGGTTTGGATCACATACTTTATTTCTGACTGCATTTCATGCATTACGCAATAAGCTTTGTAGATGCGTTTGGAATTTCAACTGATAGGTATGAATCATGTTGGATATTTTTCCCAATTCTTAGAAAAGGAGCCGCATCAAAATTCAGTATTTCTCTTCAAAGTGTATCCTTTAAAAATGGTATTAATTATCGTAAATAAAAGCAGCCTTACAGTATTCTTCTGTACAAGCTTTTCTTTCATTTCACAAATTGCTGCCAACTCCTTTTTTATTTCACAGAAGCATAGCGTGAATACAGGGAGCTCACAGCCTGTTTGTGGTCGATACACATCAAGTAGAAAACCTTACAGAGAATACGTTGACTCTCTGCGTTGGTTTACTGCATCAGCTATTATGAAAACCACAAAGACTGAATCCTAGAACTGCACATTAATTTCTCTGAAGTTACAGTACAAGCCATAATACTCTCTGATGTTGCTGTTCAGAGAGTGAAAGAAAATGTCTGGTTTCTGCTCAGGTGTCACTAGGAAAGATATATTATCTGGGAGGAAGGAGCACTTGCTTTTACTATGTCCTTCTGGCTATTGATGTGATGTACAAATTAGTGAAAGAGAAGGATTCTATCATTTTGTACTAAGGCTTAACACTGTGATACAAAAAGATGGGGCTGAGAAAGACTGGCGAGGCACTGTCAAGGGAAGAGTGTAACTTGAGCCCAAAGTGAGCACTTACTCGTCTTCTGAGATACTTGAGTGAGAATTTATGCCAACATACGTGAGACACGGGGTTTGCTATGTCTGCTACCCTGCAGGTAAACTAGAATAAATTTGCTTTTAGTTTAGAATTGACCGAAAATGACTATTCTAGATCCTCTTAATCGTGTTAATTGTTGTTAGTTTCAATAAGGAAAATATCAAAGTTAATAACTTAGATAAATCTTGTAATATAATTATAGTTGCACATTTTATTGTTCTATTAGACATGATAGCCAGCAATTAAGGTGTTTTTCATCTTTGTGAAATTCATGGGCAAATTATGACTATAACATGGCACAGTTTTAATGAAATCTTTGAGATCAATCTGTAAATATATACTGTACATGACTGATAGTAAGTATGATACACATTTTCAGAACTGAAAATTCATGCAACATATTTCTGTGTTTGCATAAGGAATGTTATGTTTCTATCCTATCGCAGTTTAATGACTGGGAAGAAAGACTCAAGCAATGACATTGTGACCATTTCTTTTCTCATTCCCAGGGGAGGAGAACAGAGTCTTAGATAACAGCATGTCGCAGAGCTCTTCAGAGAGTTTTTACATTCTAATACAAAGGACATAAAATCTGTAAGGTACAAAAGCACAATGCATAGAGAAAATGGGTAGTGGTCTTACACCTGGGGAACAAATCCCATTTCTTTCTGACAAATATGCATTAAAATTAAAGCTCAATTGATTTTCACTATAATTATTAGACTGTGTTCCAATTCTATACTATAACACAGTGCTAAACGTAAGTGAACGGATGTTAAACATTATCCAGCCATATGCACATATGGACATATACCTAAATGTCTGTATGGACATATGTGTGTATATATACACGTGCTGAGTATATATATGCACACACATTCATATGTTGGCGTGTTTAAAGGAATAAGCTAATAATAGTTTTGTTTCTACCATCAACCAGTGTATGAATATATTTTTGAGAAAAAAAGATTGATGTATTTAAAAAAAACCAACTTACTATACAGGGTAACTGGGCATTTCTATATCAGCAGATCAATGCTTATAATTCGTATGGAGCATTGCACCGTTTGACATGATGATAGTACTGTACCTCCTAGCATCTGAAATTAGACTAGTCCTCACATTGCTTGCCTATTTCTTCTCTCTCTTTTTATAACAACATTGTCCACTAGTAAGTTTCCAAAACCAACGAATTCCTTAGGGAACCAAGAAAAAAAGAAGGCAAAAATATTAACTATTTCTAGAAAATAATCTAGGGTGGGATGGCCAGGGTACAATACTATATCAGTAGTGATCATAACATTTTGCTATGTGTACATAGAACATACAATGTGAGCAACCATAACTTAAGCTGAACGTGTGTAAATATTATCAGATTTCTTAAACATTTTTAACTTCTAATTTGTACTTTATGGTAAGGCAAAAAGCTAATTCTACTTATGGTTTAGGTTAATGTGTCCTAAAATTATGTAAATAATTAAATAAGCTGTAAATGAGCAGTCGATAGATACAGTAATTGTTTAGTGACTTTTTTTTACTAAGTACAATAATTGCAGTGCTCTAGCAGAGTAATTTAAACACCCTTTTGCATAAACAGATTTGGATTCCAGATATAAAAAAGTACAGAAAGTACTGTAGTGTAAAATAGCCATTGCGGCAATGTTACTGCTAGCACAATCGATTCTTTTGTACGGGGAACATGTTCAGGCCACAGAAGGCAGTAGCTTGGCACTCGGTACTCGGATCAGCGTAAAGAAATAGGGCCCGGTTTTCCCTTACAGTACGGCACCTTTCTCTTGCTCCAGTGAGCGCAGAGGTGAAGGGATCCAGGGTACGTGAGAATTCAGCGGTTGGTGATTTCATTACAGAAAGCCTGCATATTGCGTCTGTCTGTTTCTGAAATCTGTATCTCTTATGGTATCTAATAGTAGACTTATATTTTTCTTTACCAAAAAAAAAAAAAAAAAGTTTGACTGTCGTTAGATAGCATAGTCCCCCAAAGCCAAAGAATCCTCACTCCAGAAATTGTTTAAAAGGGAAATCTAATAAGTCACTGCTTAACACCAAAGGTAAAGCTTAATAAAATGCACTAGGAACTTTGTCTAAATTTTTAAGAAGCAAATGGAATGTTGATCAAAAATACTGCCCTATTCTACTTTGTAAAAATAGTAATAATTTAAATAACCATTAATATAAAATTGAAATAGATCATCTCTACAAGAATATGCAACACTAACACTTCATAAGTATAAAATTATTTTCTTTGTAAGTGCTTTGACAAAAAATGTAACTTAAATGATGAAAAAATCACACCTCTACTTTCATACTAAGGGTTGTATTTTTTTAATGTTTTTCAGACATGAGGTCATCTATTCCAATTTGATAACATTTTGTATGTTTTCACTGTTACTGTCATTTGACAGATACTCACCAGGCTGTATTGTTCATGGTCTGTCCTGTTACTTTCAGTTGAGGACAAAAAGAACATTTGAAACATGATTAATTCTAACAAGCTGACTATGATTTGACTTCTGTCACGTTTTTATTTGCATGGGTGTTTAAATGGTTCTGTTAGTACTGTCTTTGCACAGTTCTGATTTATCTTTTTTTACTTAGTACTATTTACTTCATAATGTAGTAATCATCAGCCTTACTAATGACCTTGTAGCCTTTCTTATATGCACATAATGCACATTTTCCAATGGCTAGAAAATGCAAAATACTAGTGGATATCATTGCATCAGATCTTCATGTCTTTCTCAAAAGGACTGCTAACCTCTGGGATATATGAGGTAGTAAAATGATGATTGTAAATGAGTAGCACATAAGAGATATTTTCTTGAATTTAAAATTATTGCAGCCAGTTTCAGCATGTAAATATATAATAATGTTGGCTAGTGTGTAATTCTTGAACTAAAAAAATATAAATAAAGAAAACCTAAAAGATGTATATGTAGTTGTGTTATGTTGGGCAGGCTCTTTTCTCAAAGGTGCAGAAGATCACAGTTCTCTTCTGAATATCTATGAATTTGGGTCAGAAAGGGACACCAGGAGGTTGGGCATTGAGGTACCTGAAGTGTAGGCTTGATATGCAAAGGGCTGGCTGTAGGTGTTCATTTGCCTGTGCAGCAGTCAGGGGGAGTTGAGTGCTGGGGAATATAAGCCATGTTCACTGAGATGCTTAGTGCTAGTCAACAAGAAAATGCTGAGAGGAGGGGAACAGCTGAAAATCTCAGAAGTTCGGTAACTCCTTCTCAGAGTCAATGTGAATCCGCTACTAAGTTGCTGGTGTCCTCCTTACAGAAATATGTTAGCAGCTGTTCGTGGTGGGGTGGTATTTTCTTTGACAGAAAAAGGTCTAAATGACCTTAAGACTGTCTAGGGGGACTTAAGATATGGAAGACCCAAGTTCCATTCCTTTCCCCTTTCTGCTTAGCGTCCAAAAGGAGAGAACCTGGATGCCCAAATTTTTGACCCTTTCAGGATGGTGGATTTAGCAGATTTTCCTGTTGGAGCAGTTCTGTTGCATAAAAAACAATTCAAGTTGAACAGAGCAGGATGAGAGTGCAGTCAGGCATGGTCACGAGAGGCATCGGTATCGCTGTACTCTGCCTGCTGACTGCTTTGTACCACACTTTGTTGGCGGTAGCAGGAACCAGGAGCTGGGTCTCTTCTTGTGCTCCCACGATGTGAAATGTCCGCTAATACAGTTCTGTTCTTGCTCCTTCTTTCTTTCCTAGTAGATCTGGAGCATTAAATAGACTTCAGAATTAGACTTGGTTTTTTGCTCTGCTGAGGGAACAGTTCATATTTATTAGTTTTTCTTGTTCTATGCCAGCCCAGCTCTAAAAAAAAGAGAGTTCATAGCTGTGTTTCCAAACCCCAAGTGTCTCTACATGGGGGAGATGGCAGGGTATTTATTAGCTGTACATACCCGCAGGTTCTGCCCCAACTTGGTTCTTTGGTTGATCCAGCCAGGAGGAGCAGATGGAGCACCAGAAAAGAGAACAAATGCCCGTCAGGCAAAAGGCTGCCAAAGGCTAAAATTGCCAAATCTTCATTTTTGTCTGGAAATGCAGACAGCAGTTGGTAATTCCTTTTGAAGTTATCCACCTGGCTACTCTCTGTTCCCAGCCCCATGACAGCACTGCTTTAATGACTGATCTGTTCTGTCTCGCTTTTCTGCGGATAGAGAGCACCAGTTCTGCAGAGAAAGAGCCGGGATTGCAGATGGGAAGAACCCGTGAGTCTTGCGTCTGGTACTGAGGGGAGGAGCTGCTGGTTGCTGGATGCTTGGCTCTCTATCAGGAGACAGAGAACACGAGAAGTAAAATGTTCCAGACTGTTAAGGAAAACTCAAATATGACTTCATCTCTTCACCATTTAAAATACATCACAACTTCCTCTGAAGCTTCTGAACAGTAGATCCAAAATTTGAAAAAAAAGACTAAAATGTCAGCACATTTGCTTGTTACAAGTATGCGACGTACTGTTGGCCCTTATTTTCAGAGATTATTACAAGCTAGAAAGCAAAGTATTTCAACTTTAAGACTGGTTTGTGATTTTAGGGTCTAAAAATATTTGTATTTATTGGTGAGTATCATTTCCAAATCAAAATAGAGCAAATTGTCTATCTACCTTTTCACCTGTCTGTATCTATAAATGTGTTTAATATTATCACATCCCAATAGGTGTTATATCAACTCCACTGGCACAAAAATAAGACTAGTGCTGCAGAGTATTTGAATAATTTATTCCCTTTATTCTATTCTGAGCATTAACGCTTCATGACTCGTGTAAAATGGCTCTCATTCAATTTACTTGACTGCAAATTAGAAACATTAATATCAGCTTCTTATTGGTAAATTGTACTGTTGAATATATCTTGATAATCTAAAATTAACAAAACGTCAGGAATTATCTAACATCACAGTTCTCAATTTATGAAAGGGAAATCAATATTTTAAAGAACAAGATTATGCATATGTCAGATACTGAACAGCTGTGAAAGAAGCAAATAATGGGAACTGGCTTCTAACACGTTGTAACTGTTGCATATTAAATAAATGTAACATTAACAACTACAAGTATGTTCGCTAATGCAAATTCTTTGGTTATCAAAATTAATGACCAGCATGACATTATTAATTCGTAATGCTTGTTATTCTTGAAGGATATGTAGAGTGACTGATTTATTATGATGTTCATATGAGTCTAGGCAATCAATAAATTAAAAAAAAAAGCCCGTTATGTATAGAAATGGGAGTTGGGTATTCAGGTGATGTAAATTCCTTATGTAAACGGTGATACGCTTGCCTTGACGGAGACTCTGGCCCAGGTAGATTTTTGTGTTCATGTGGTTTGGGTTTTGTTTTAATTTCAGGGCAAAACTTTTGAATACATCTTATTCTTGGAACAAAAGTATTTTTTCCCTCTTTCTGACAGATTGTCAGAGCTGACATACTGCATTCATTTTGGCACTCTAATGGCTAAGGGCATGCTTCCAGCTGAGACCACGTTTTTTTAGAAATAATATAGCCAAGGAAACAGTCTTCCTGAAGTTCTGGGTCTTGGGTTGACTTATTTAGGTTCCCTTACAAATGCTTTGAAAACGAAATAATGTAAACTGTGCACATTTTCAGTTTTGGTGCTATTTATTTTTGAAATGGTACTTGAGTAGAGATATGTGTGTACCTATGGATATGTATAGTCACACATACATTTCTAAGCTTGGTTGATATGTCTAAAGACTGATGCTTTCTAAGACCACGTGAGATTGATCTGTGGCCTTTCAGATCTCCTTGTTAAATGTTTCCAAAGACCTTTTCTGAAGAGTCTGATTGATCATATCTGTCTTTAATCTTCAACTTTTTGTTGAAATTTTATTGATGTTTATGAAGGTACTGCAAAGAGAGATCAGAGGCAGGCACAGGAGTACAACGTCGTGCAGGTTACAGGGAATGAAACCCTGGTGTACACTCTTTGACAGCAGCAAAAAGGGTGAGATGTGCAGTGATAAACCCACGGCAGAAAAGCTAATTTGGTCAGGGAAGGATCAGTGCAGTTTCATTATTGAGGATGGTTTCCCCTTCCACGTCATGCAAAGAAATTGTTTCTTCAGGTGAGAAGACATTGACAGGCGAAGGAATGTGGATAATAAACAGACTGAAACCTACGTGTCAGGACAGCAAGATTTATCTGCAAGATTTGCAGACAAATTGAATTGGTTTTGCTGTTCTGTATTTTACGTTATGAAAGATTGAGGCTTCTTTATTGTTGTTGTTGTTAGTCACCATTCAGAAGATATCTGCAGTAAAAAAAATGTGCCAAACAGACAGAAAAAAAATCACTGGAAAGTAAAAGCAGAAAAAAAAAAGAAGAAAACCCCAGGATGGAGAAATGCACTTAATCCCCTCCCAACCTCCAAGCAAGAACAAAGCGTAATCTGCTTTGCCTAATTTATTTTTTTTTCTTTTCTCCTACTGATAGCATACATTAAAATTAGAAGCATTTAAGACTGCAGGAAGGATGAATTCCCCCCACCCCCCTCCCCCCAGCCTTTAATTTGGATGTTTTCTTTCTTACACAAGTTTAGAAAGTTAGCATGAAGACCTTGGCTAATTCCAGTGAATCGTACAAGCCTTAATTGGTTTTGGAAGGGTCTGCAGATCTCTCTAAGAAAGGTTAAGCATTATTTATTTGCCTTCATTACCACCCAAAGCAATGTGATTACTGAACAGGTTTGACATTCAAACTAATTAAGGATGAGGGAAAGAGGAAAAAAAGCCCTTATATGAGATCCAAACAAAAATTTACAAAAGGAGGAAAGAAAAAAAAGGAAAAGCCAGGCAAATGAAAAGTAAAGGATGTTTTCTCACTCATGCTATAAGATTTTAGAGTAAATACAAGCTGCTTTTCTGGCATATCATGTTTCTCTGTCTTTTAACTGCAGCCCAGCCATCCATCACCTGGTTTTCTTATCTCAAATCACTTACAGGGAAGCCATAAGAGGTAATCTCTCCTGGTGTCGATGAAAGGAAGAACGTCCAGCGTAAGTCTCCACTTGTTCCCTAGGAGCCCAAAACCAACTACCAAATCCTGCTCCCTGGACTCTGGTGAGCAGGCTCAGGCCCAAAGGGTTTCACAGGGTGTTAAGCACCTTGTTGAAAAACACATTTCCATTTCCTGTGCAGCCCCTGCAAAATGTTTGAGCGGTTAAAACACCGGAGGAGGGCAGGGAAGGTCTTTCTCCTTTAATAACTGAGAGAACAAGACAAATCTGTTGGACTGTAAATGCAAATGTTTTGCTGAGATCTTGCAAGCACCCCTGTGTATTGCTGAACTGGAAACTCACTGGATGCAAAAGCTGTACGGTACTGAGAACAGAGTTGGCTTTGCTCATTTGTGCCAGAATTACAGTGAATTCTTTAATTCTAATGCAATAGGGTGATATGGACATTGGAAAATATAAAAAATCGTATTGTAATGCCCCTGCACCGTTCGTCTTTAGCAGAGAAAAGATGCAGAACACCTCTTGCTAGTTTCTGTGTTTGAGAACAATATATTTGGATTTAAATTTGTATAAAATATTTAAAATTTTCAAAGAACAAAAATTGTATTTTCCACGATGCAAAAGGGAGGTTACCATGTTAGTACATTATATAACACTTTTTTGTGTGTGTGTGTGTGTGTATATACACATATATAATGGTTTTCTGAGAGATTTCATTCTTCCTTTCAGCTAAAATATTTTTCATTTTTCATGTCAAATGTTGGGGGTTAAGTTAAAAAATTTTAAATTTTTTTTTTTCTTCATCAAGATGTCTGGAAAAAATAAAATCTCAACACATCAGCTCAGCAGTCAGTTTACCTCTGAAACACTTAGATTTGGCATGATCAAGATGGCAGGAAAGGACGTGAAAACTCTAGCAATGATTTGACATATTTTTAGACTTTCCAAGTTTGCATATTTTGATCATACTCTTAAAGTTTCTGATTCATTATGTACAATTTCTAATTCCTTTAGCTGATGCTTCATTGAAAAGCTTAAAGTTCATCGGTGAGCGACGCTGAAGGTATAGCTCTGAGACGTGGTAACGCGTGAGGTTCCTGCGTGCTGCGCTCTCTGCAGATCCGGCCCCTGCAGATCCGAGCTGGGCTTGCTGCCACAGGTAGGACCATGAACGTCCCCGTCTGTGAAACAAGCCGTCGCTTTGACTCTGCGGCACGCAGGTCACTTTGCCGTGAGGAATTGCATTAAGGTTACCGTAGGTTTTGTACATTGTGAATTTAGAAGGATGCTTTGGGATTTCTAAATACATTTGTCAGAGAGACAAGAAGCCGCTGGCAGGTAGGGATTTGCCTCAGGTTTGCATCCCGCTGTCCCCGGCGGTGGGCGGCACGTGGCGGAGGGAAGGCAGCAAACTCCCGGCGGTCGCACGCTGGGGACGTGGTGCTGCCTTGGGCACCGATGCCTGCTGCCAGTTTGCAGCAGGACAGTCCCACAGGATTTACTGTGGCCCTTTTCCTCTCAACTCTTGTTAGACTAGATGTTAAGTATCACATTGATAGGATGGTAATACCTGTGCCTTAATTGTATCATTAATTGATAGCTGAAAAACATGCTGTAACGAGACCATTTTTTTACTGTTACTTTGAAGGACCAAGTGACAGAATGGGAGAACGTAAATGAAACTTTCCCTTGAGAGATCCAAGCTGCTAATGGCTTTTGTAGGTTCTCAGGCCATCAAAGGTCTGTAAGAAGTTAGGATCTAGAAAGGAAGTTTCCAGGCCTTGAATAGCAATGGGTTAACCTAATTTTTTCATTAATTGTAGAGCATGTAGATCCCTGCACTGAGTGGACATGCTAAATACCCCTGTGTTTTGGAAATGAGCACCTTTAATCTGCTTATCATTTCTCCTGTTTCTGTGCACGCTGTTAGTATCAGCCCTCGGTAGCTATGAACAGGGCAAACAGACGCCCACAGCCTACCTGCAAGGACTGCGTGAAATAACGAAGTAACAGATCTGTCCAAAGGAAGGAGTGCCTTTGTAGACAGCTGGTGCCTAATTAATTTGCAGCAAAGCTGAGGAAGGCAGCGCCTGTGGCCCTGCAGGTATCGCTGGATTTCCTTACTGCACCAACGACGGTAAAGCGTTGCCAGCCCAAAAACCAGTGAGGCGTTTGCTGTGCACTTGGAGGAAAGGGATGCTAGGTATTAGTCAGCTGAAGAAGTCTACTGCCAGCCTTTGTATTTGTTTTCTTTCTTTCCATTTCTTACTCTCTGAAAAACAAAGGAGAGCTTCCACTTTGGCTTTTTTTTTTTTTTTACCAACCAGCCCCCGCATTGTTTCTATCTGATCTCAGATCAGTTAGATCCCAAACAGGATGTTCCTATAAGACAAATAGACCAACATGCCTTATTTCATTGGAACCAGCTTCTTTTCCGACTGCTACAGTTTATTATGGTTAGGCCATTACAAATTACATGGTGTCTCCAGGGACCTGTTCTGTACTTGAAATATCACAAGACTGCTGTCATGCATAATGCTGCAGAGAGCTGCTAAATTTATATCCACTAAAAATGTGCTTTACGTTGCGGAGTGACCCACTTTAACTTTGATGCATAAATGGGTTGGTTTTCTTTTTCTTTTAAATATTATCCGCTACTGTCTGTTTGTCCACGGTTTTAACTTGCTCAGAAAAGGCCCTTGGAAAATCTGTTATTTGTGCTTCACATATAGCGTGATTATCATTATTTTATAAAACTTGGACATACTTCCAAATTCCCCTAGAGACAAAGTATGCAAAGGGCAATTTTGTCTGCCAGCCCATGTAAATTCTATCAGACTACATAAACAGACAACAGTGGCAGATTGGCTCCTGGAGCTTATGGTTTCTTCTGCTCCTAAGCAGTTTGCACAGCAAGTAGAGAGAAAAGACCATGAAGCACAAGTTGCCCTAACATATAGATAATGGCAGTTTACTTGTATAGTTTCAAAATGTGCCCTATGAGGCAATTTTAAAAGCTTTGTTTGTTTTTTGGTTTGGGGGTTTTGGTTGGGTTTTTTTTCTGGTACACCACAAGAATAAGAATACTTCCAAATTCCAGCCAGTTTTTAACAAAATTTAAAAAACATAGCATAACTCTCTGATTCCGTGTTAAAGTTTCACCTTCTTAGAGGGGAGAAAGAGAGCAGACTTAGGCTTAAAATGCCTTCAGGATACTATACACTATAAATTATTATCTACAAGAAGTACATCCACAGGAATTCTGCCATAAAGCTTTAGTGTTTCATAAGAAAAATATATGGCAAGACTATTATGCTACTAATTGATTTGGCTTCCTGACATGGTTAAATAGCTGATAATATATTCCACTGAGCAGACATTTATAAGTGAATGTAGGGAAGAAGAGAGACAAGTAAAAATTGAAAATATTTCTGGTTTGATTTTTTTTTCTAAATCATCTTAAGACAGTAAAAAGAGGTCCCCAGCAGTTATGCTCCTTTCAAGCATCATCTCCTTGGTCTTAAGTGATTCCACACAATCTAGGCAGTTGGACTAGATGATCATTGCAGGTCCCTTCCAAGTGAAATATTCTATTCTTATTCTATTCTTTATTCTATTCTAGTCTAGTCTAGTCTTTATTCTATTCTAGTCTTTATTCTCTTCTCTTCTCTTCTCTTCTCTTCTCTTCTCTTCTCTTCTCTTCTCTTCTATTCTATTCTATTCTATTCTATTCTATTCTATTCTAATTTTTGTCCTGAGACAATGGCACAGCATCCATTGGTAATGAAAACTGTGGAACTGAAGCATGGGCAGTGATAATGGACTCTTCTGGCCCATAAGCTCAATTTCCACTCTTGGAAGGCAGAGAGGGTTGGTGAAAGTATGTCCTCTTCCTCTAGATGTCTTGGCACCACATTATATTTAGCTGAAAGCTGGGCTGGACTTATGTGACAGTGATGGTCTTTGCAATAACAAACATGAAGCTGTCCCAGCTCCTACCCTTTCTTCCTTTGGAGTCCTTCAGAAAATAGCCCTCTCGCTCTAGAAGAGGCCTGGGGGTTACTTAAGAAACCCAAGGGATGGCCACGGCACTGTCTCTGAATGCTCCTTCTCTTTCACCATTCAAAAGAGCGCAGAGGTGAATCTCGAATGTCTCAGTGTCTTCATTTAAAATTTCAAACTCAGAATGGTTATGCTGATCTTTTTACAGCATTGTATGTCCAGTCCCCTTATTTTCTAATAGACTTAAGTCAGGTGTATCTGTTACCAACAATGCACAGAAAGAGTTGCATTCCACTTGAACTTCAAACATGTTTGCAGAATGTAAGGGCTAAATAAGGTTTGGTCATCTGGGGACTTTTAGGGTTGCTAAAATGCATACTAAACCATATTCTCTAACAAATCCTTTCCTTAAGCAATTTGCTAAACGTATCTGTGTTTGCATTAAAAAAAAAGTGTTTATGTGCAGATGTTTCCAGCTTTCTTTTGGCTTTGGAGTGTTGCAGTGAGAAGATATACCCAAATGAGACTCAAAGAAATGTACGACATAAATATCACCATTTCAAATGAAGTTAATGAAAATGTCAGGAGTCTGGGGCAAAAAGTTTTGAGGACTTAAAATTTGAACCATTCCTTGCAGGCTGTGAAGTCTGGGAGTTAATAAGCTCCTCTTGATCAGCTGGACATCTGGAAAGTTCATGCATAACCTGAAGGTTCATAAATAATAAAAAAGGGGGTTTTAAGCTGATTTTAATGAAGAACCAGAGCTTTCATAGGTTAGCTTTGGAATGGAAAAAGGTTAATGCAGGCTGTAATTACTGATGTGTGAAGACAACTGGAAATGTGGTACCTTTTTGCTTCCTTGTTTGGCCTACTCCCGAGTAGGAAAATAGTTCAACAATTTAATGAAGATCCTTGTCAAACAGAAAGACAAGCATTTCTTTGCTAGATCTGGTGATTACATAGGAGGTACTTAAAATAATCCAGGGCTCTTTTCAGTGTTCATAAATATCAATACTGCAGAAGGGGATAAGAATATGAAATGCGGGTTTAGCAGGATTCTTTTGCTATGAGGAGTAGTTTTCCACGATTAGAAAGCATCAGCTTTGCAGAAGAGGGCCTGGGAGACCTTGGGGCCAATGAGCTGACTGCAGGTCTGCAGCGTGCCCTGGCACCTGTGAGGCCAACTCGGTATCAGGCAGCATTAGCAAGACTATAGCCAGCAGCTAAAGGGGGAACGTCTCTCTTGGCGTCCGATGGCTATGTTTAAATAACACACATTCATCAAAAAGCCATCTTTAAAAAAAAAAAAACACAAAAAACGTGATCTGTTCATAGACTATTGCTCCAAAGGCAAATTGTTCATTTTGCCTCATTTCTCTTTTTGATTTCATTGATAATAGCATAGAAAACTCAGCACAACTGAGGTTACTTTGAGTACAATACGAGCAAGATCTTTAAGTTCATTGTTCATACAAGTACTTCCCAAAATTATGGGTATGTTCGATATTTACAGTGTCACATTACTGTGGTGTAATTAGAGGAAAACTTTTAGTTTTGACCAAACTATGTCTTTCCTAATTTTTGTAGAAATATAAAAGGAATGGAAACTCAATGTTAAGAAAATGAAGTATGTAGAACAATTCATGTGGTTAATATTACTTGAAGCAATAAGCCAAATTTAAGGAAAAATTCTGTTCAATTTCAAACATTTAGTTCCATTAAATGAAACCCGAACCTACTTATCTGCAAAAGTGTGATTCAGATCCCTAAGCATTGTATATTTTATGGGGTTTTCAGGTTTTAAAATTCAGGGTAGCCTTTTTCACACACATGATTTGCCTGTTTTTGCAGAGGCTGCATCCAAGAATCAATTTTCCTTGTTTTGTCAGACAGCTGCTGTTCCGCATCTTGATACTTGCTGTCTAAACTACCTCTCAGGTCCCACGTTCACCAATATAATATCACACCGTTGTCACATTTTAAGGATAGCAAAGGAAAAGCTGTACTCCTCCCAACTTTCATTCATCAATGCCATGCATTAGAAACAATCTCTGTGGTTTAGTTTGTGTGAAGATGTTTCTCCTTTTGGTTTGGTCATTTTATTACAACAAACAATGACTGTTGCTGTTAAGCTTTTCCATAGCACTCATAATTTTATAGATCTGTATTGTATCTCCTTTTCATCTCTCTCTTTACCTAACCTGGCTAATGATGCCACTGAAGATGTAAAATAGGAGAGGAAAGATCGCTGGCTTGCTCTGCTGTGCATTTGGTATTTGGTTGTGTCAGAAGTGTTAACAGAAGCACCACAAACACTTTCAGTTATAGGAGTATTCTCTAACAGCGTTATTATTTAGGAAGCTGGAAACAAAAAGCAAATAACCTAATGGTAGACATAATATTTAGCAGCAGCCTTATTTGCGTTAGCTTTAAAGTATTTACTTTAGGGAGTGATTTGATAATATGTGATGGTCTGAGCCACCATTCATAGGAAAGTGTGTTGATACAAACATGCCCTGAAGAGATCTTAGAGACTGTGGGCATGTGAATATACCGGTAATTAAGAAAGAGAAGACAGAAATGGGAAGATGGCTTAATGGAGGGTGTGCTCTGTGAACTGGGGGTGACAATTTTTACTCATCAAGGGAGAAACCATTTTGTTTGGAATGCTGTCAGCTAATTTATTATGATGGTTTTTTGAAAACCTGACTCCTATAGGTGCCACTTCAGTTAGCAACAGCAGAAAAACTAGTTACCTTTACTTACTAATAATCATGGGGGGTTTATGATAATGAATACAGGGGTGGATGAAAAACACAAGAAGAAGGGGCAGAATGATAGCAACTACACTTTATCTCCCTCCCGCTTTAAACTTACAGATGAAGGAGATAAAACTTGCACCTAAGTGGGAAGGAAACCGAAGGAAACCAAGGGGTGACAGAGTAGGGACAGTGCTAAGGTGGTTTTAATGGAGAGACTAGAGAGAAGAAGCTGTAGGGTGGTGGTGAGGGGCAAGGTCATGGGCTGAAGATAATGAAAGTCTTATTAAAACTCTGCAGACATTTCTTTGGAAGATCCTTGTTTTACCACTGCTATAGTTGCTCCCACTGCCCAGTGGGGGTGTCTGGACTGTCCTCATTATCTTTCTTAATGCCTTAAAGGTGCCTCCTGTGGCTCCTTGGCTGGGGTTTAGAAGGATGTTCAGAAACACAGGATCTCAGTTGGGCCCAAACAGCCCAGTGTGCTCCTCTGCAAATCATTCCTTGCCTGGAGCTGATTTTGCTTGAGCTCCCTGCGGCTACAGGGAAAGTTTTACCCAGTGTTTAGACAAATTGCTTGTTTATTTGTCCTGCTTTGGAGGAAACCTGTACTCCATGGGACCGTGTTTGGGTTTTGTCTATGAGAACGTGACTCCTCTGGGACGTAGGAAAAGTCTTTAGAAATGGTAGGGAAGGCTGCCTGAAAAATAGAAGCTCTGTAGAATTGTGGAGGTTTGACATTTGTTCTTTATTCTGCACTGAAATAAATTAAGACCGTGCAAATTACGTTTGCGAAAACATCAGAGAGAATAGCAATGGAGTAGCTGCTGGGAGCCCGAGGTTCGAGATGTTGTTCTTCCTGATTCGTTAACGTCATGGGCAATGTTCCAAATCACCCTTCATTAGTTTGATGAATATTTAAACACGTTTGGGAAATGGCACAGAATACCAATATCCCAGAGATTAGGACTTCCACCAAAGGTACAAGAGAAATGGATATTTGTCCTGATGCTTTGTAAATCCTTGCTCTGACTAGAAGTCCCCACTATTCCAGCGCAGTTTTGCTCTGAATAACCCTTCTTAATTATATGTCTCTGTGCAAAAGTGCTTCACAGGATCTTTGTATATTAAAAAAATTCCTTTTGAAATGTATCAGTGTATTTTGATATTAAAGAGCAATATAGCTCTCTGTGAATGCTTTGGAAAGCTTCACAGACAGACACCGAACATTTCAACAGAAAGACAAAATTCTGTAATAAAACCATATTGGAAATGGGTTCGATTACACTGTACCTCATCTCAGAGAAATGCAGTGTCTCTTACATGCCAAGGTTACATAAATTAATACTTTGATTTGCAGCATCTTAGAAGGTAAATGGTAGTTGATTATTCATTCCATGTTAAAAGAACTTTTCCTTCAGATTTATGGCAAACATATCTAAAAAAAATCATAGAAAACCTGATGTGCCTGCAAATGAATGTTTGGAAGGCAAGAATAATGATCTCAATTCAATTCCATGGACTGTAGACATAACTGAATCCTCTGAGAAATTAAATATACAAACACTGACTTTTAAAAAGCTTGAATCGAGGCAGCAATATGCAAGAGGCAGCAATATTTATCTATTTAAAGGCAGAAGAGAGAATCTGATCCTGTGAGATAATACAAGAATGACTTTTTAAAAATCAAGTTTCCTTTTTTTCCAAATTTTTGTTTGTCTAAAGCATGTCTAGGATGTCATTCCACCCTGACTAGATAGGCTCCTCTTGAAGTAAGATGTTACTCAGTGTGCTGTGAGAAAATCAGAATGTAGTCCAAATGAGATTGGCAGTTTCTCATTTAGCTGATATTTGGAGACAAGGAAAGTTAAATGTCAATGTATAGAGACTTCAAAGATACAATCCTGATTTGGTTTATCTTCTATGAATTTTGCAGTCTGGAGGACATAAAATTTTCATTTTTGTTTAAATACCAGAATGAAAGACATTAGGAATTACATACAGAAGGTCTGATGACATACTTTTCTAAACATAGATTTTCAAATCACTGCAAGTTGACGTACACAATCCCTTCAGCACCAGTCAGTACAAGGCATGATCGCTACATGGATCTATATCTGTCATCCCACAAAGGGACCTGCAGTATTGGCTCTCTCACAATCACTCTGTTGGACAACGGCTCAGCAAAACCCAGAACCCTAATTTTGTAGTAACCCATGAATCTTTGTTATGTGTGATAGGAATTGATAATGTGAAATGCTAAAGTGCCCTTGGATTTTATTGGGTTTACACGGTGCTCACTGAAAAAGGCCACATGCAAGGTGCAAGTCTAACATCCCATGACACTGGGTGCTTCTTTTCACATGTGTTTAATATTGGCCTAGATTTTTTTATCATGACTTCAGTGGTGAAATATTCAAGGAAGGAGTCTGACAGCAGTATTTAAATTCAAACTAGAGTAGTGCTGACAGGAGAGGAATGAAAACTCTATTACACGTGCATTGCTGGAATATTCAATTTAGCCTTTGCAGACTTCTTAAAAAAAAAAAAAAAAAAAATTAAAAAAAAATCAGAAAACCTCAGTTATTACCATTCCCTTTGTTTTTTTTGGGTTTGATTGGTTTGGTTTTTAATACATATATATATAACTTCCTGATTTTCATGAAAGAATAAGCTGATAACAATAATCATACAACTTCACATTCAAGGCTAGAGCTTTCACAGCATCAGTGTTTGAATAATGTTGATCCTAATGGCTACTTGGTGCTTTTGGATAGAGTAATTAAACTTCACAGGGAGAGAAAGGAGTACTGCCAAAACATTTTAAGTGCTATCTCAGCAATGTGGAAGACTTGGCATTTCCCACTGCCATTTTTCATCCTTGAAATACCATAAACATATGCTGAAGAAGTATTTCAACTTCCTGGGACGAGTAGCACAATATACTATCAGCTCAACTCCTCAGGACATTCTCATTTATTTTTCTAAATGAAGACACTATACTTCATGAGGAGCTAGTGCTGACCCGGGTAGCCATCACAGAAGGAGATACTATCCTTGCCATTACTGTTACACAGATCTATTGCATCCCTCCATCATCTCTTTTCCAGTAATCAGGAGTAATCCTCCTGCCCTCTCCCTCCTAGCCCCATCTTATACTGCAGGTTTCGTACAAACGGCTGTGTTCCCAGAGAACAAACTTTAAAGCCCAGACTTCCATTTTCAGATTTCTTCATTTATCCCTGTATTTAATCCAGGAAACAGCACCAGGAAAGGGGTAAGTATATTATTGCAGTTTAGCAGCAATGTTTCCATTGACTCAATAAGTTACTGAATTCCTGGAAGAGATGTAGTTTACATATATCCTCCACCATTTGGAGTGTGGGTGGAAGGCATGGTTGAATTAAAGGTGTTAAAATGACACTATTAATGGTTTTGGATGATGCTCCTTCTATGAGAACAAAATAACTTCAGCCAGTTAATTATTTTGTCTGCAAAAATGTAACAAAAAGACTTACTAGTGTCCTTGAAAAGATAGGAGTGTGTATGTCTCTGTACAGATACACAGCCATATATTTACACAGACACACATAAAAGAGTAGTTCCTTACAGTGAGAGCGGGACTGATTTAAATGATTTCTACAGCATCCTTAGTTATTTTTTTCATACTTGCTTAGAGGCACTCTCCGTTATTAGAAATGGGAGCAGGAGAGAGGTCCTGTTGCCTCCTCTTTGCCATCCTAATCGTTTCTATCTGTGTAAAAAGAAACCTCCTTTGCACACACGTTTATATACTGTACAGGCTGTTGAGTCTGCTTTGCCATGTAAGAATAGTGTATAGGACTCTCGATGTGGCACTTATTCTCAATACTTCCCTTTCTCTCTTTCTCCCTAGTAGTTAATTTGGGCTGCTGGAATGACACGTGAATGATTCTGAGAGAAGGCGCAGAAAAAGCAGAACTGGAAAGAAAAAAAGAAGAAGAAAAAAAAAAGCCTAATGCTATCACTAGACCACTCCTTCCATTTGTTTAGTATAAAAATTGGATTTCCTTTATCATGTCCGTGAAGCACAACTGCGCTGAGCTGCCTGCATGGCCCCGTTGTCAGAGAGAAATTGGAGATCCAGGTAAGCAGAAGGCAAGGGGTTTTGATATGAACCGATGAATAAGCCAAGTTTTGCATTCTATTCAAAGAACTCAAATATTTCTGAAAAGAAAGATCAAGTGTGCTTTTAGCAATGATGAAACTGTCACTGATTTGGCAGCGGTATCTCCTGGTGTCACAGCTTCCCGGAGCCACGCTTCTGGAGCAGTCTGTGAAAGGACTCTATGGCTTATAATCTCTTCTTTTTATAACAATTTTCTTTAGAAATTATTTTTAAAATACTAATGAGTTATTTTTAACAGATGTTTCCTGAAGCTGAATTCTAAAGTATAATGTGGATTCAGCAACAAATGCCCTGACAAACTGGAACAGAGAAGAGAAAATACCAGTGAGAGCCAACTTTCTGTACCAGGCTCAGTGCCACCACTCCAGAGCCTCACAAGCACCTATCTCCAAACTCATGTTTATGATTCAAGACACACTTATTGACGTATATCAACAATTTCTCCTCCAAACAACGTTAAAAACAACTTCCAGATATATTTTCAATCACGTTATTTTTCATTTAGACATTTTTGAAACTACAGCGACACAAATCTTTTGCTCAATCTCTCCTTTTTCCTTCAGGTTGGTTTTCTTGTTATTGGTTTTTTGTTTCTCTTTTTCTCTCTTCACACCATGCTGCAGGTTTGCGTGTCTCAGAGCCAGAGAGAAACTGATACTGAGACGTGCTGAGAATGCATTGTAGTTACCAAGGAAGTGGTTTCCCAAGCAACAGTATCCACAAAGAAAATGACAGAATTTCTTCCTCCGTAACTGTATCATGTTTGCAGCTTTGGAGGAGGCAGAGTGTGGGCAGCATAAGTCATTTGCTCATTGTTAAGCTTACTTTTTGAGGCAGATATGGTGATATTTTTGTCTTTGTTAAAGAAAGAGTTAACTTCAGTTAGAGCTGAATGCTTGGGGGGTGTGTGTGTGTGCTCTGGGTTGTGGGGGTTTTTTATTTTCCTGCTAGCAGAGAGATTGTGGATGTGCCAGATAGTCCTGCAGCATGTGGGCAGATGCTAGAGGCAACATTCTCAGCTGTTACACACTCGGTGATGATATTTACCATTCAGGAAAGCCATGCCAGCACCTTGGTTTGCTCCAGCAAATTGGATGAGACAGTTGCCAGCTTGATGATGTCAAAGGGTGTAGGAAATATGCACGTGTTCAGTATCAGTGGAAAGATGTGAACCAAGGGAAATGCAGGGCTAGAAGTCCTAACTCCTCTACGGTGGGGCAAACAAAATGACCGTGTGTCAGCTGGGCCTCAGTCAAATAAGACAGTATTACAGTTCTTCTGTTTTCATGGAGAAATGACAATAACACAATAAATGTAGCTTTCTGAAGACTGACTTACTTAATCTTTGTTCCTAGAGGGAAATAGAACAGAATAGGTTCAACAGCTGAACAAGTAGTGCAATGTAGTATATTTTCGTAATGGAAAATATGAATAATTTCTATATGCTTCTTTGTTCTGATGCTTATTGAGTGGCAAGACACTACGAAGCACTGCTACAAAGGGCTCAATCCTGCATGACAAAGAAACAGAGGACTCATTCTTCGGTTGAGTTTTAGGGACTAAGAAAATCTGAATTTCTTTCAAAAATTTGTCTTAAATTCAGCAATGTCTCTTTATATCCAGTTCAAATGCATGGTGAAATCTAAAAAAAGAAAATGTGATGGTATTTACATGAGCAGAATCCTGAAGAAAGGTGTGTATTTGAAGTAGGAGGTATATTACTGTAATACTTACTTAGGTTCATGTTGTGTTAGCTCCATTACATCTTTTCTGAAAACTTAGATTTCTACTTTGACTAGGGTAAAAAGATTTTTTTTAACTGTCTTAAAAGGTTATTTTTTTAAACTCTCACTTATCTTCTGGATTGCAGGTCACTATGGATAATGAAACGTTTGAGCTACAAAAGCTTTTAAAGGGCATGAAGAAACCACTAAGTGTATTATGGAACTGTTGAGCATCATGGATCTGAGCCATACCCAGCTGTAATGGACCTACCTTTTGCCCATAATTGTAAGTGTCCAAGCAGAGACACCAGAGGGAATCAGCAAGGGGATGGTTGGGCTTTCGTGACTCTGGATCTGTACCAGCCCCACCAGGTACGAGATGGCTCATAAAAAGCCTTATTCTTTTCCATCATTCATCTGTTTCTACCTTCCTGAAGTACTTCACACAAAGAACTGCCTTTTTAACCTGTCTCTCAACCCTTCTTCAAGTTCCAGAACTAACATACCTCTGAGCTAAGTATCATGTTCTTTTCAGAGAAAGCTACCTCTATCCAAGCAAGCCTCTCACTTTACCAGGAAATATGCAGTGGACACAGACCCGATAAGATTGTATATTCAAGATGTGAAAGTACATGAAAAATCTTTCCAGATTTAGTGGATTAAATGTTTTGAGATCAAGTATTGTTCGTTATTAAAAGTTGGGATTCATTCATAGTACAGTGTTGTGTGTAGGATTACTCCTGTGGACTGAATGTCAAAGAACACTACAGTGCAAAGACCTGAAAAAAAAGCATTTTCTCCATGAACAAGTCAAGTGATAGAGGTCTGAGCCTGCTGCCGGAACTGGAGTGAACAAAAAGCTCTTGCTGCCAGAAAGAGGAGGAGCACCTCCTTCTCCTCACCTCCTAGAATGGCAATACTATCTCACTGCCTGAGATGTGAGCTGTTAGACAGAGACTAATGTCTGGAGCAATGAGAGGAAATTAAAGAAAATAAGCCAGAAAGCTCCATCTTTGCAGCTGGAAGTTTCTTATGAGCTAAATATAAAAAGGCTTGTAACTGTGTTTCAGGATATTTTTTTCCAGATGTGAATATATACCTATGGATAACAAAGTTTTGTCAGAGGCCAGATGTGAAGGTTGATGTAAAATTTATAATTCAGAGAGCTTTTAAAACTGACACTCAAGAATTATTTATCTAACTAACCTGCCTATTCAATCTGCTAGCCATCTATCACTTCACCTTCTCCTTCCCCCTTGACGCTGTTCTTTTATACACCGCTCATTTGCCTCTTTGTATGAGATGATTTATCACCTGCTCTTCCTCTTCTTATCTATCAATAGACAAGTTGCCTCTTCTCTTTATTCAACATCATTCACACTCCTTTAACTCACAAATTATGACCTACGTTCCTTCCTCCTCACTGTCCCCTTCTCCCTCCCTGCAAGCTTCATGCTACACATGCGCTTCAGGCATTTCTTCCAAGTCCCTTCTCCCTCACTTCCACCAACTTGACCTACAAACAAATTTATTCAATATTTTTTCCTTCTTTCCTTCCTAGTTATAACCACTTCTTTTTCCATGGAAATGAAATAGTGCTCAAGTCACGTGCTTTAGACTGCTCACCCTAAATGCCTGATGTTGAACTAGTATTTTTATGACCTGTCTAATGCCGAGCCAAACCCTGCTGATTTGAGTGCAGAATGGGAACAGGTGGTCCAGGCATCAGCAGCAGTGGGAAGCCTTTAACTAGGTATTAAAAAATGGACGCTTGGCTGGAGGACAAAGCCCGAACAGAAGGGCAGAATTTGTTTTAACCCCTCTTCTTTTTCAAATCCTTCCCTTCTCTTTAGAGATTAGCACCTTTTGCATTTGGTATGTCACAAGAATATTGATTTAGTTACTGTTTTGCTGAGAATAGGGAAACGGCTGTCTCCTGGGAATGATAAATGTAAACATAAATACAGAATCAAATATAGTGATGAAATGTTACAGATTCAAGTGGCACCCTGTAGTGAAAGACTGACAGATTTGCTTTAAAGTAATTTATGTTTTCTTTTTTGCTTTTGTTATTTAATGGAACTTTATTTATATCATTAGCCCACAATCTAATCTGTTTGATTTCCTTCCAGACGATTCTTTTATTTAAAAAAAAAAAAAAACAAAAACCAAACAAAAAACCCAAAAAACTAAAGATCTAGTGACACCCCACCCCCTCACCCCCCCCTAAAATTTCTGGTATTTTTTTTCAGGGGTCACTCCTGCCTTACATGGGTAATAGACCTTTTGCATACCCTGTTTGTGATGGGCAGTATAAGTGCTCGATCTGCTTGTGTAGCATTTCTGGAGCAGGTACGGGCAGCACTTGCACACAGGACTAAGCTGGGTAGGAGAAAGAAGAAAAGATGATGCTGTGCAGGATACTCTGGCTGTTGGACTATGGATCATCTGTTCTAGTAAGGAGGAAGGTGGGGGCGGCATTTTACTTTAGAAGAACAGGACATGCTCTGCTTCCTAGGCGTTTTAAAAAGCAAACTGGGAGAGGATGCTGCATGGGCTGTGATGGCAGGGTTTTGCCAACAGGAAGGGTGTGAACACACAACCAAGCCCCCTGGGTGAGGGAGGGGAAATGCCAGGGACCAGCAAAGGGACCCTGTGGGGTTCACTCAGCCCTCAAAGCCACTAATTAGTAGAGGAAAGGAGCTGCCCTATGTGGACACATGGAACAGGGCAGATTGGCTCTCCCAAAGTCAGTCAAACCACAAGGCATCATTATTTCAAGAATTATTTTATTCTGGTTTAGTGTGTTCTAATAAAACCTGCTTTCAGAGACTGGAATGCAGGGGAGGGGGCAAATTTATTTCAAGGAAATGTGGGGCCGACCCACCTTAAGGCTCTGGCTATCTCAAGCTCCTGCCATGTGGTGTTTAATATTTTATGCTAGGGTTTTTTTCTCCCTCCCTCTGCTGCCAGCATTTAGGAGGACATTAGGAGATAGATTGTGCTCTGCCCAGCTTGGCAGTTCCCTAAGTTTTGTTGTAACAATTGAAACATCATGTCAGCAAGCATCAGTAGCCAAAAACCAGAACATGTGGCTCTTTGCTGTAGTCAGCTGATTTAGAGGTCTGTTATTAGGTACAGAGAGTCAAAACCATTTTCTAGACCAGGAATCCATTCCACCACATCCTCAACTGTTTCCTGCACCATTCTGTTATATTACCTCTTAAACGTAATCTGAGACAGGTGAACACTTCTGACACTATGTCTAGTAGCCTTCCTAGATGTTTTTAGAAGTATCATGAATGTTGCTGGTACATCATAAGATTGCTGAGATCTGTGAAATCTAAACGTGTAAATTCACCCTAAACCCTCTTTATTGTCCCAAATTGCTTGATTCCCCTATGGCCAGCAGTCGTAAGGAGCTACAGATACTGTTTTGTGCCTGATTCACTAGCTGCTTGTGTACACGCGGTTTTCAGCTTATACGGAGCAAGGCTGCACACTAAGTGTGCAATTCTGCAAGACTGCAAGTTAATGTTACTGAAGTTCCACCCTATATCCTTCCCTCTGGGCAAGCAGTCCTTTCCTTTGTGTTGTCTGTGCATTGTAGCAGATGAGAGTTAAAACTGCGGAGAAATGTGCCACCCCCATTTAGCTTCTGAATTCAATGAATTTCAGTGTCTCCTTGTGGGGCCAACTTTGAATATGAGAGCAAGCCCTAGCAAAGAGCATCTATCTACAAATACTTGTGTGTCCTCAGCAAGATTTGGGCAGTGACAACAACATCGGGGCAGAAGGTCTCCTTGCAAAAGGTTTGTAATACAGTTCTGAGTGCTCTGTAACATCCTGAAAATGTTTTAACCAGCTGAGACTGACACCTCTTGAAATTGGAAATTCAGATATTCCCTTCCCAGGGAGTCTCCTCCAGTAAGTGGCAGTAAGTTGAAAACTTACAATTCTGGGTTACAACATTTGCCTAAAAGTTTTGCAGACAGGCATTAACCAGAAAATTGTCTTTGGGGGACAGGACAGCAGGAAATAATATTAATTCTGATATTCATAACATTAACTATTTTCTTGTTTTTTTTAAATTCCACACTATTTCTTCAGTAGTAATATAATAAGTCTAATTTTGCTTTTCAGTGAACGCCTTAGATGTGTTTCAGTGTTTTTCCTGATAGTTAGAGGTGTAACTGACTACTGACGAGGATGTTTGTGGCCGTGGATATGGTTCATTACTGGAGATGGGCCTTGGGTTTATGATTTGCTCAGCCCATGCAGGCAGCCAGAATAGCTGAAACTGTATCAAACTGCACGTTTGCCAAAATGCCATACAGCTTCTATATGCATGTTGACCTGAATTATTACATCCATCTGCTGCTTTTATTTCATATTGGATTTACACAGTAACATTGTTTGCTGAATGCTATTATTTCAGGAAAGCCTAAATTCCACCAGCCCACTTTTCAATGACTCCCTCCTCCCTAATTGGAAACACCATCTTTCATCCAGCCCATTAAGTCAATTTTGTTTCTAAATGATGAGGTACTGAAAGGAGACTGCTGATAACGTCTTTACACATGAAAACTGTGCTGGCTGAAGCTATGGTGGAATAATAAAGCTATAATAATTCATACATAATCTATGACATATATATTCTTTCATTACATCTGAGAAAAAGAAAATCTTATGAACACGTTCAGAGATTTCAGGGCTGAAAAATAGAATTTGTCACTGAAGCCAGAAAAAAAAAATGCTAAGAAGTTTGTTGTTGGGGGGGTTTTGTTGTTTTGTTTTTTGGTTTTTTTTTTAAATGTGATAACAAGTGTTATATATTTTCTTGTAGAAAATATGAGATTGCTCTTTCTACTGGAATAAGGTTTCAGTACAGTCAGTTACTAGAGTCTTTACTATCATCTCAGATGAAGGAAAAACATAAAAAATATTGTCTGAGCATTTACAGCTGTGATTTCTGATCTTTCTGGTACGTTTGAATTCTCTTGAGGTACAGTGAGACAACTCCTGTAAACAGGGGTATTCACACTGAAGTCAGTAGGCTAACCTGATTTATATAAGGTGAAGATGTAAGGGGGAGATAGCTCTTTTAATATAGTTTGTAATCTATACTGGGAGAAAATGTCTCTATTTTCACATTAATGTCTTCATTCTCACTTCATGAGCACTCCATTCAAGCTGTGGAGTTGGAAACAAATAACAGAAGAAAATCTGAAATGCCACCATTTCTGCATATATTTTATAACAGCAACCAGACTTAGCAGCTTTCAAATCCAAATCTCTGGGCAGCTAATAATTCTTCATGTTTTCTGTAAAGACTTGACCAAAATTTGCTTCTAGAATCTTTTTGGAAGCACACCATTATGGCATTTTCATAACACACAGATGCTTTCGGTTTACGTATTTTCCTCTTATTTTACGTAAAGCCAGGAGGCTGAAGAGCCTTGCTCTTCCATAGGTATGTACAAATCCTTTACTCAGATCTGCAGAGTACAGGGTATCTGTGACACTTGTGGAGAACAGTACAGTTCTGAAAAAGAAATGTTTTGCCAATTTTAGCTTTTTTATCCTAGGCACATTAACATACTGTCAAAGCATTTCTAAAAGCCAACTATGATAAAACAACCAGTGACAATCTTCTGCTCTTGAACCACCTATGAACAGCTTGCCATTTTTTACAGATGTATCTGTTCACATTTACTTCATGAATATTGTGTGTCTACAACAAATGTTAGCCTGCAACAAATTATGGCCATGAAATGTTCTCTGCAAATGTTTCTTCAGGCATTATCACATCCATTCTGCCATGATGTTGCTGCCTGGGTTAACAGGACTGTAGTGGAGGACACGAGATAAACATTTGCACTGGTTTGTCTTTGGTTTCCAAGCACAAATATTTCATCATTCTGTAAGTGTTTCAATGGGAGGAAAGGGAAAACACCCCCTTCCCCCCTACACACACACACCCTTTTGGGGGGGGGGGGGGGGCGCAGGGGGGG
>VXBL01008568.1:1140182-1251731 GCA_013400195.1 Aramus guarauna | reverse complement strand
GGGGGGGGGGGGGGGGGGCGCAAGTGGTGGTGGTGGTAATACTTGCAAGATGTATCTAAATCAGCTTTTATTTCAGAACAATAATATGGATTTAGAGCATTTTGAACCACATAATGGCGGAGACATGTGGTCCTGAGGGCCAGACTGAATCTAGTCTCAAATAAAACTCTCAGACCATGTGTAGTGTAAAAGTTGAGGCCTCAGCACCAATTGTTTTGTTCTACTGGTCTGTTACTATTGTTCCACGTTACTCATTAATGCAAATACAATTGAAAATTCCTTTCAAATCCTATTTAAGTTTACTAACTGTAGTCATTCTTTTTTAACAAGTTGATTTTGGTAACTTCCTAGCTTGTCTCGTCAAAGAGACACTATTTAACAAAAAAGCATTTGAAGTGGCTTTACCAAAATAATAACAAAAATTATGCTGAACTTGTAATTACATAAGACAAATGATACTGTAGAATCTAAAAATTTTAACCTAAATTGTGCAGGACCACTTTTCTCTAGTTTTCTGTGTGTTGTGTTCTTTTCTCCAAGAAAAGAGAAGCTCTCCTGCCATGCACTGTGTGATTTACTGAGGTCAAGCGATTGTTCAGTTTGCTGCTGGGACAAACACTGAGAATATTGAACAGTACTAAATAATTATGGGATAAGAGAGAGAAGTAGGTATGTGTATAAGGGCTGGAGAATTATAGGAGTTACTGAAACGGAAAGAAAGATTGTGGAGGTGCTTAAGATATTGAAAGAAAGTTATTGAAAAAGACAAATTACCCTTTACTGATCTGTGCAAACAGGAAGGAACATGAAGGAATATACTTTATATAATTTTTCTCATAGTTTACTTGAGCCACATTTATTGTAAAGTTAGAATACAGTTTTATACAAGGTCTTTTTTAGCCATGCACTAAAGGTAAAGGTTTGTCACCATGTTCGCTTACATCTCTACTTCAAGCAAAATAATTTCCCAGTGCCTTTTCTTTTAACAGTAATAACCACTTGGCTATTCAAGAGGATTTTGACACACTTTCCTAGCAAAACCTTTTTTTCATTTAGTGTTTTGGCTCAGTTGTTCTTTTATAGAAAGTTACAGCCTTATTTTAAAATAATGTCATTTTTAAATCCAAAGAGCAATTAGAATCACATCTGTTTTCCTTCTTTCACTTACTGATCTTCTCCTGATTCTATTACTCCCAAAATGGGATCTATAATGTAAAAATGCCCTTCTGTGTATATGAGGCATGGCTCTGCTTTCAAGTAGTGCTAAGTCATGTTCTTTAAATGGTATTAGCTTGTTAATTCCACATGTTTTCTTCATGACAAATTAATCCACTTCAAAGTACCTTCATTCAAGAATTGTTCAAACAATAATTTATGAATGGAGCTTTTATCTTGAGGATCCAAGAAATAATACAGACACCTTCTGGCAACAGCAACTGCTTTAGTGCATAATTTCTCAGAAAGATTATTCCTGAAGTTTAAATTATAAGCTTAACTTTAGACTTAGCCATTTGGCATTGAAATTTTACACCAGTATTTTTTCTGGCAATTTTCTACCAAGCGATCTTCTATCTAGTTCATAACGTATCTAAGGACTGATGGGCACATTAGTAAACTCTGGCTTCTATTTAATATATTTTCTAGAACATCTGCCTACATTTCACCCTTTATGTTAACTGTGAACTGCTTGCATTATATTTCATACTTATGTCACTTAGAGTCCCTCACAATAATGAAGATACAGGATCTTCCAGAACAAGCAGTTATGATTACTGTATTACTCATATTGTAAAACAGGAAAAAGTGATAGAGCTATTGGAAACGTATTTAGTTAGGATGCATTTCATTAAATAAAGCAATGAGAATTGATAGAGCAATAAATTCGATTCCCAGGAATAACTGTTTGCAGTAAGTCTTCAAATAATAAAACTCTTTCTTCAGAGACTTCCATTTCTTTTATCTTGTACGGATAACATCTCTCCCTCCCATAAAAAGCATGTAATCTGGTTTTGAGGTATTCAGTACTGACTTGAGAGATTGTGAATTTTCATCGGCTGAGATCTGAGGTTTCAAAGTTACTGTAAGTAACGGGTAAATTCAGGCACCAGGTGAGCTACATCTGTAAAGGATGTAGAAAAGGAAGACAACAGTGTCTGGAAGTTATTAACATGCTCATTCCATGTGCAAGCCAGATATTTTTCTGTTACCTCGTCTCGCTGGATCTTGTATTTTTTCTTATTTTTAAGGTGAAACAAAGAAGAAATCTGATCAGGATTTCAACTAATATCCAAAACTGAATCCAGGATTTAGAAACAATTACAAGTCCTGTGGTAAAATTCAAGTCAATAATTGAACTTATGTATCAATGAAGTATGAGAGAAGCAAGAGCTGGGACTTTGATTTCAGAAGTGTCTTTCCAAAGAGTTACATTTTGAAAACTAAATGGCCAAATCCTGAGGCTATTACTCAGCTTTGGTTTATTCCTGGATACTAAACTACAAGAAAGGAAGTATTAATGACTTCTAGTACTACAAAATTCTTGAAGGTTTTAAGTATATATAATAAGGTTCTGAAGTAATTTCTTCAATATGAATTGCACAAGGAAAATGAATTATATTTTAGAGACTGTTACGTAGCAGTGCAAATTCATATCCTTTGCAAAACCGTCTTTACTGATTGCAATATCCATTATAGAAATTCCAAATCCCTCCTCTCTGATCTGTTGATCTTTCTTAGAATACTGAGACTAATCTTTGACTCTGTACTTACAATTTCAGAATCCCATCTCCTTATTTTTTCCTTTCATTATCCTATAAATTTCCGAAGTGTGGTTTGTTTACTTCCACAGATTTTTTCCAGTACATGTTTTTTATTTTCTAATGTTATTTTTAGTATCTACCTTTGTACACTAAAATAAGAATAATTTTGCTTCAACATCTGTTGAACTGTTCTTGTTTTTTCTTTTTTCCTTACTGAATTTTATTCTTGACAAAAATTCTAAGAACAGAATTTCAGAATTTTGTTGCATTAGTAGGATACCAATAGGATAGTGAATTGTGGAAGTTAACTCTGCAAAAGGCAGAATTTTGAAGGAAATAGCTTTTTTCCTCCTGCACTATCTTCTAAACTCTATTGAGAAAAAAAAAACAGGTAAAAAAGTGCATTAGATTGAAAGTGTGTGTGTATGGTCACATCAATGCGATTCTCTGACCCAATATTTTGTGTGACTTAATTTTTAGTACCAATATGAGGGGTAAATTACAAATTGTTATTATGACTGGGAGTTGTGTATTTCCAAGTGGAGAATGCACAGGTATTAGCACCTAAATTCACACATATAGCATTGAAAAGACTTTCTCAAATCTCTGTTTCCTGCTGTGACCAATTACTACCCCCATTCTTCATACTCTTGTCAATCTTCAAAAATCATCTGCCTCTCTATTTGTATAATGGTAACTGTACCCAATTTATTGCAACACTCCATTCCCACTTCTTATCTTCAACTCCAAAGCACTTTGAGATTCTTTGTATGAAAGACAAAAGATAAAGCTAAATTAAACAAAACTGAATTCAGCTGAATCTGTCTGACTAGCCTAACTTTTAAACCTGTCAAGAGAAGTTAAGATAGCAAGTCAAAGTGATATATTAGACAGGAAGACACTGTCCCAACCACTATTTCACCTTTTGTCCAAAATCTTCAAAGAACAGATCATTGAGAAGAATTTCCTGGATTATCTTTGATTTGCTGCTGATATTATTGCTGCTGCTAAAACCTCAGAAAGAGCTTTTGGCAGTTATCATAATGTTCACCTGGAGACTCAGGGGCATCTGTAGAGCACTAAGATCTCACTTAAACTGACAATAAAGGAAAAAATTACTCATGTGAACATGAAGAAGTTAGAATGTATTATAGAGAAAAGTGGCACATTATTTAAAGGGGAAAAATTGATTTAGAGAGAAGGAAATTTAGGCCCAGTTTATTTACATTGATTAATAGTTATCCTGTTTATGATTGTACATTGAATTGAGATATTTATTTTACACTGAGCTATTTTATTACACCAATAATTTAGTACTATTGCAAAGAAGAACAATTATCCTGGTAGATAATTTATAAATCCTGGTAGATAATATATAAACATAATTTATTTTCTGAAGTTGAGTAGCCCTGCATTTAAATACAGTCCAAAACTTGTCCTCTATATCCAGACACAGCATGACCAAGTACATTCAGCAATTATGAATCTTTCCTTTTAGGACCCGGTGATCGAAAAGTTTCAAAACCTTTTCAAATCAAACATAGTAATTTTTGCTCTACAGAAAGGAAGATGATGTGAAAGGACTACAGCTGGTGAGGATGCTAGCCGAGTGCATTCCCTCCCACAGGAGGAGAGTCAGGCAGACTTCTCCCAGCCCTCTGAACTCCCCGCTACCCTCCTGCTCTCTCTCATCAGTACCTGATTACCCCAGATTCAGAAGTTTCACTCTCTTGGCATGTCTTAGCTTTAAGAAGAAAAACATTGTCTGCCATGCTGGACATAACAGAACTACTAATTAATTGCATATGCACATACAGAAATATCCTTTTTCAGTGCGAAGGCTTTATCTTTGTTATTGGCTTACTCCTTTTTGCCTTCTCACAAATAGCTTTCTCCATCTTAGTTCTGGAATTCTACATAGTTTCTGCCAAGCAGAAAACCCAAGAGCTATGTGCTATTTATAATAAATAGGTATATCACACATAGTTCCTAAAGAAAAAGCAGCAAAGGCCACATTTCAAATGTGTGATAGCGTGATCTCACATCCTGCAGATATATTACACCAATTTACAGCCATTGATGTCTTATCTGTTCTTATTATTTGTAAGCTAGGTTAAACTGATTTGATTATGATTTGAGGTTGTTCGGTTGGTGTTTTTGTTTTTTTTATAAAGAGTGTTTTAAGGCACAGGGATTGAGTTCAAACACTAACATAAGACTTAACTGATTATTGACATTAAATTTATATTTGACAATATGAATTATTACAAATTATGTTAATACTTGACAGCACATCTCTTGAAATTTATGTATGACTTGGCATGAAAGACCATTTTTGTAGTTGCTTTTATATATTGACTTCAAAATCATGTGAAACCTTTGGCATATGTGGCTGTACTCTTCTTTTTTTTAAGTTTATACTTCTTAATGAGATTACTTTTCATGGCTTATGAAATGTTTTGACATAAAGTGGTCATTTAATTCTTGTCTTTTAATTATAATGGACCATTATTGCTGCTGATTTACAATATATTATCCTCTTACAAGCAAATTTAATCACAGGAGCTCTGTTTCCCTCTAATCTTTATTAGAATAGTGATGAGAAAACTCTCTGATATTTATTATTTAGCAAACAACTGAGTATTTTCAAAAAAGACAACAATTCCTGAAAATTAACCATACAAAATTAAGTTTTTGTTAAAATGGAAAGCAATTTACAAATATCTGAATGGCTAAATAAAAAAGTCTAGAAAGAGAATATAGCAGTCTTCATACATCAACATCAGATAATACTTCGAAAATTTGAAGTTGTGCTCACATTCTAAAAGACTAAATGTAGAAAGTTACCTGAATAACATGATCTCTGCTGCTATATCTAGGCGATCTTACCTCACTAATATTTCAATCAGTGTAATTTTCTTCATAACCATTTAGAGCTTTTCATAATTTTCATCAGAAGAAGTGTGAGCAGCAGGTTGAGGGAGGTGATTTTCCCCCTCTACTCCACTCTTGTGAGACCCCACCTGGAGTACTGCATCCAGCTCTAGGAACCTCACTACAAGACAGACATGAAGCTGCTGGAAAGAGTCCAGAGGAGGCCACAAAGTTGCTCAGAGGGCTGGAGCACCTCTCCTATGAGGACAGGCTGAGAGAGTTGGGATTGTTCAGCCTGGAGAAGAGAAGGCTCTGGGGAGATCTGATTGCGGCCTTCCAGTACCTAAAGGGGACCTACAGGATAGATGGGAAGCAACTGTTTATCAAGGACTGTAGTGACAGGACAAGGGGTAATGGGTTTAAACTGAAGGAGGGTAGATTTAGATTAGATGTTAGAAAGAAACTGTTCACTGTTAGAGTGGTGAGGCACTGGAACAGGTTGCCCAGAGAGGTTGTGGAGGCTCCATCCCTGGAAGCATTTAAGGCCAGGTTGGATGGGGCTTTGAGCAGCCTGGTCTAGTGGACGGTGTCCCTGCCCATGGCAGGGGGGTTGGAACTAGATGATCTTTGAGGTCCTTTCCAACCCAAACCATTCTATGATTCTATGATAATTTTGTTAAACTTAAAAAGAAAAAACTCATATTTGCTTAATTTTCCTCAGGAAATAGTAAATAATGATGCCAAGAAGTTTCAATTTACTTTGCTAGCATTAAAGTGAGGATGTCTCCTCCTCTCCTCCCATGTGCCTCAATTTTCTATTATGCTGAATTTTCTAATGAAAATTATATAAATACCAGTTTTTAAAAAGCAAATTATGTGGAACTGGGGGGAGGGGGGGACTTTTAGTTTCAGAAATGGATTATTTCAGCTGGCTTGGTTTTACTTTGGAAAGACGTTTTTAGATCTTTTCCCTATTATTATGAGCCAACAAAGCAAACACCTCTATATTAAGAGACACCATTGCCACAGTACTACTGCACAGGCCCTCTCAGTTGCTCTTTGAAACATAACAAAATATTAAGCCAGAAAAAAAGACTTTTTAACAGTATTAGAGGCATCTGCAGTGCTGTATTATTTACTCAGTAGTAGTTCAAGAAAAAACTACTAAAAGCAGAATTGTTTAGTGTTTAACACAGGAAGCAAATAGTGGGTAATATTTGTACGCAAGCTTCTCCAAGCCTTTGCAAAACAAATGCATTTGTATAAATATTATTCTATGAGAAACAGGGGTCAAGGAAATAAATCTGTTTCCATACCATCCTGGTTTATAAGTCTTGATTTCATGTGTCCTAGCAATGAGAGCTTATGTTCTCAGAAGGCCAGAAAATGATGACTTAAGTTTTCAAAACCTGCCACATTTCAATGGGAGAAAGAAGAAAATGTGGAGGAAAATTAATTCTAACTTTTAGAGGAGTTTAGAACAAGGAAAGTCACCAGATGCAGAGAACTCAAGTAAAGCCCTCAATTTATTTTCAAAAACTTGCTTTTCAGTGACTGACATGGGAAATGCAAGCTCTAAAGTACTAAATAAAATGAAGAAAACATCAAGAAACAGCCCAGGAGAGACAATATCCTTACCTGAACAAGGGGATTACGTGATTGTGTCCTCATTACATTTCTGCAGTTATTCCAACGAACAGAGCTAACAATCCTGTTCAATTTTCTGCATTTTCCATTACGTTCTTGAGTTGTTTTATTGACGGTGATATGTCTTGCATTCTTCTGAGCAGGGTAACCACCTGTTGTTTGGCCTGGAACCACACTTCTAGAGATCTGCAACAGTGGCTCTGAGGCTTTTGTTCCCTCCTTGGAGTTTGATGTAAATATTGCTTTGTGAAATACAATATGCAAGGTAGACTTTGTATAGACTTTGATCTCTGCTCATAGAATAACATGACGATTTTAAAAAATTAGCCTCTTTGAAAAAAGTCAAGTATTCATCTTTCATGAGCACAGACGAATACATAAAACAACAAAAAAATTCCTATATGCTTTGTTATTGCCCGTTCTCATCATCATCACAATCATATGGTTCTATAATGATGATTATGTCGGAAGTGACTGGTGTTTTAACAGAGTCAGTAAAATTCAACAATGTTTCAACCATTTCTAGCCAAATTCTGGACCTTTAATTAAAGTTACAGGTAACCATGGATTAAAATTCAAAGGCTGAGGGATGGGTACATGCTCTGTCCTTCTCACTTTGCAGGGAGAGGACATCCTCTACAGCAGAGGGATGGAGTGAATATCACCCAGGCTGTACCACCTGAAACCATGATAGTTTGATGCAATTGATTCTTGCAAAGTTAGCAGCTCAAGCTGTTGAGATGTATATAATTGTGTTCACTTGTCTGTGTTTTTACATCTGTTGCTATTCCAGCTTGAGGTGGGAGGTAAGTCAGATGTCACATCATACCTTGCCACCTGGTTTGCTTGTGTTTGATCCTGATTACTGTGAATTTTGAATTCATGGTCAGAAGAAGGCAAATATGAAAATATAGGTTATGTTTGTAGAAATTTTGTTTTATATGTACTTGAAAGAAATAGTTGCAGAAACCTCTTCTTTTCAGGATGAGCCTTAACATAAACAATGTCTCAGGATAGAGCAAATTGATTCTGAACACTGAATCAGAGAAATGAGTAAATGTTGAATTCTAAATTGAATTGAGAATCAATGAGTTTCATTTAATAACCAAACATTTTAATTACTTATTAAAAGTTCCATAGATATCTGTACAGAGAAAATCTTAGGCCTTCAAAATAAACAGTAGAAAAAAGTAAATGCTGTAATTTAAACATTGTGTTTTCAAGATAACATGCAATCAGAATAATTAATAGAAATGCAAATACAATACTACTTTCTAGAAGAGCTTTATCTTGTGAAACAAATCATTTAATTATAGAGACAAAGCTTGCAGCTGAAACAAAAGAATGAAAAAGACTTTTTTTCCTAGAAGTGAGTAGGAATTTTCTGACAATGTATTTTTTCATTGAGGAAAGTAAGTTTATAAAAACTGAAAGTTTCTACTGGAATACACCTTTTTTTTTTTTTTTTTTCTTTTTCCAAAGATCCTTTTTCCTGTCCTGAAGGTAATTTCTGAGCCAAGAGACTGATTCTGAGCAAAACAGAGGATTTCTCTACCCACAGCTGTTGTAGTTTCTATGAAAGAAAAACTGTCTTCAAAGTTTCTACTCTCAATCTAGCAGACTGAAAACTACAATGCAGGTTCCCTACAGACTAAGTGAACATCCAAATAGTAGGTACGGGTATAGTTTTGGGTTTTTTCCCTCCTCTTCCCTCTTTCATTTGTCATGAAAAGCTTTGAGTGTGCTTTAGTTTGTTGCAATATACAGTGGGAATATTCTGAAATCTCAAAAGTCTATAGCAATACAATTGCTGCCCAGCTCCCTTTTGCACAGTGTAATCTTTGGCTGTTCACTTTTCAGAGTTCACTCAAACCAGATTGATACTGATACTTGATAATACTTTTATTCCTAATGCCCTCATCATATATGTGGACCGCATGACTAATACAGATTAGAATGAAACATTCTGTGATATACTTCAAATGGTTTTGAAATTTTAAGAGATTAGAGATCACTCAATAAGAGAGAAAAATTAATATGATCCAGTTTTGAAGGGCTGATTACAAGCAATCATTTAACCTGAAATAGATCTTATACAGTTTCTTGCATTCATATTTTTTCACAATCACCCTGAACTTAGAGTGCAGGCTACTTACTAATCCCATTTACTCTTGTGGTATGTGATACTGGGCTGCCTGTCAGTACAAGAAGATTGCAGTCTTGCCTCTCTGGTATCAAGTGTAAGATGGCATCACAAAAGCAAATAAGAATGGCAAAGGCTGCAAGGCCCAACACAGGAAACTTAACTCCACAGCATTCTAAAACGTAGGGTCTGTCCCAGGTTACCCAGGTGTGTTCCTGAGTGTGATCTAGCTGGCCTTGCTTTCTACAGTGCACAGCTACACTGGATTTTAATTCAGACCAAAATGAAACCCAGACTCAGCGTAAACTCAGTGCAAGATGGGACACAGAGGTTGGTCAGCACTCAGTGCTGTGGGGATACGGTGCCTGCTCACAGAGGATGAATTGTTGGGATTTTAGCTGCTATGCTGTACTTAGGGAATTAGCCAGAGGAGAAAAACTTCTTAGGATTTGAAAATGAGACACAAAGTACATTTGATTGGTTTGATTTATGGTTTGAATGTATTTTGCTTGCTTCTGATTCAGATCCATAGAAAAATTCATTGTAGTGAAGATCTGTGCTAGAAAATATTAACATTGCAGTGAATGAGTGGCAATATAATGCAAAACCAAGTAAATTTCAAAGTTTCATCTTCTACTGAAAGACATGCATTTTTAAACTTTGAACCTCAATAGGACTCAACTTATTTGTCCTTTTGTGTTCTCCATTTCAAAGTCTGTGAAGTGCTGAGAGCAAGGTCATCAGAACTGAGGCTGAGCTTGTGAAAAAATTTTTGTAATCTTTTTTTTGTTGTTGTTGTTACTTTCTTCAGTGTTGAAAATATTTTGCTCTATACTTTTATCAAAGAAACATTATTGCCTAGAGTTACTTGGCTATCACTGGGGGAAAACATGATTTCAAACTTTTTATTTATCATGGAGGAAACATAAGTGACAGAATAGTTAGTTTGCACTTTTTTTTAAAATCAGAATTCCATTTCTGACTGTATCCTAATTGATTTTATTATTTGTACTTGACCGAAGGCTATGACTTTCATAGATAACTTTTATTATTATTAAATTAAAAACTTGTCTTCCAGTTTCCTTCTCCCACTTTTCTGTAAACCACTCAGTTAACCCTGAAACAAATTGATCTCCTTGCCATAGATACACAGGGAAAAACAATCTGCACATTTCTCCAGAGGTTGTGAAATGTTCTAAATGAGTGATTAATTCAAAAAGTCTTCTGAAAATGTAAATGTCATCAAAGATAGGTAAGGATTGATTTTGGAATATTGTGAACTGCCATAAATTATTACAGATTTTCAATCTTCAGTGTTATTTTTTTTGGATGCAGATGAAAAGGTCTCTGATATATTCCTACTAACTGAACTATTTTCTAAGATTATTCAACCAAGTTATGTTACAAGGCTAAACGCATGTCTAATTTTTTCTTTCTCTAGATCCACTCCTGAGGTATGTGGCATTTACCTGTGCAGATGCAATTCCAGTCTTCCCACTGTTGACCATCCCTAGGGCTGCAGTTTCCCGGCTATCAGCTGTTCCCGCACCTTTGCCTGCAGGTTTGGTAATTTGCTCCTTTGGGGACCTGTGACCTGTTGTTTAAGAAGGAAAGGAATCTCCTTTAAAATTCACATATTTGATTTTTCAAATCAACCTTTGATTTGATTTGGAAATCAGCTGTATGAATAGTAGAAACTTTCCTGTGTGTAAGGATGTCAGGAAAGTATTTTGATAAAGTAGTTTACATGCATGTTTAAGTCGCTTAAGGGATTGGCATACCCTGATGGTAACTAAGTCTGACCTAATTTCTTAGATCATTTCTGAAGCTTTGTCTCAGCCTACTCACTGCTTTCTTGAGCATTAAACCCTTCTGAAGCAGATTTAGCACTTTTATACTTCTGTATTCCAGGATGTGAGCTTTTCTGTTTACGGAGAAGATCCAATCTTAAATGTAACTGAGGTATTTTCTTACAGCTACACCTGTGCAGAGGAAAGCAATTCTGTGAGGTGCATCCCAGTGCCCAGGGTGTACTGGCAGTGTGGTTTCACTTGGAAATGAAAGGTTTTGTGTCATCGATGATGGGGGATCTTCTGAAGCCTGAGATATCGGGGCCATTTTGTGAGCAGGAGGCACTGTATGGCAGAACACCGCCCATGAATCAGCCCTGCAACAGGGCGCTGGCCCCGCGCTGGCCCACACAGGCCTGCAGGGCAGGGGGCCTCTGTGTCCTGTGGCGGGAAAGTGCTCCCGGGGGCAGCACGAGGGGCTGCTGCAGGGCGAGGAGCGGGCCAGATGGCCGCAGGCTGCTCCTCACACCCCAGCTTCAACCCCTCCGCACCTGATGGGGAGAGGGGAGCCAGGAGCTGGGTGCAAGGCCAGTTCAGGTGTGGGGACGCCATTGTTCAGGCTAGAGCTGAGGGCCTGAGGTAAACATCTCTCCGCAGCCTAGGACAAAGGCGCGGGGAGGCTCCCCACAGCTGTCCCCTCAGAGCCTCTCATGGCAGCCTGGTTTTCAAGGTCGAGAAGCCCAACTTCAGCTGTAGGGTTGGGATACAGAGGTGTTCAGGGGTTCAGAGCTTCTAGACTTGACCTCTGGTAATTAAACTAAGCCTCTTCTCCCTTATCCAAAAAACCCTTGATATTTTCAGAGTTTGTTATTTGACAAGGGACACAAGAAATGCTGTCTCTGGCACTGTTTCCTTCAGAGTACTTAACTGTTTCTAGTCCACAGGAAGTGATGCTAAACCAAGCAAACTAACACTAAAACAGGCCTTGGTTTTCAATGTCCAGAACTGCTTGTTTTAATGTCTTTTAGGCATATCTTTGTGATTGCCTTTATGGAGACACATATGTTAAGGATATGCGTGTGTAAGAATCCCAAAAGTAAAAGCAAGAGATCCTGGTCCTATCCATACTCTTGTAAGTACATATAATACTTACTGCAAAGACAGTCTGTGCATGCATCATGTAATGACAACATTTTATTTCACTTTGCTATGAATGAAAAAAATTAATTCTCAATCTACCATTCACTCACATGTTCAAAGAATGCAAACTTATGATATCAGTGTAGGGTGCTAGCCCCAGTCATGTAGCTCCCATTCACCACAGAAGTTTAGGAGCTTCTATCACTGTCAGTAGTTGATTGAATATAATATTTTATAATACTGAATCCAGTGTTGCAATAAACATCTCATTTGAAGCAGTAATAGCAGACTCTTATTCTAAGCAGCCTTAACCTTCCTTAGCTGTAACAAATTATTTAGAATTATTCAGGGTAAAGTATATAGGTGAGATGTTAATAGAGAACCTGTTAGCCCAAAATACTGTTTTAATCAAGAATTTGAAATGCAGGCTAGAGCAGGATTTGATACTATAATAACACCTTTCATACTGAAGGCATTCTAAAGCAATTTTCATTAATGAGCTAGATATTTGGGTGCTCTGATTGTGTGGGGAATACAAATACCAATAGCCACAATTCACTCAACATAAGCTTTCTTATATGGAGATTAGAGTATGGAAATATGTTTGACTGGGATGAAGAAAATTGTTTAAGAGGCTGCACACCTGCCCAAAAATAATTTTAAAAGAGTGCCAGCCCTTTCACCTCAGCACAAAGAGGAATTAAATAGCTAAACAGTCTAGGAAAACAAGCAGTGGTATAGCTAAAAGCCCAACAATATCAAAACAGAAAGCTGCAGAGACAGAGTACATGAGTGAAATGTGGTGAACTTTACAGTTCTTTGGTTTCAGTGTATATTTTAGTCCTCAACCAGCAGCATAAAAGGCTTCCACAGTCTCACTGCTTCCAAGTTACTGAGTTGTTGTAGCCAAAAACTCTCAGAACTTGGGTAAAATTGCTTTTTTGTTTTAAGAAAAGGAGAAAGAAAAGATTCTGTATTCTTTTATCTGGAAATCAATAGTCATATGGTAAAGATTTAAGTAATGAATTATATTAGGGAATAGGAGACATAAAAGACAAATTTTTAATATCTTATGCATTGGAATCCTTTGTATATTGGTGCCTTGTAGCAACTTTTTGGCAATGAAGTCTCTAAACTATTGATTTATGCATGGTTAGAAAACATCCTGATAGGTGAGGCAAAAGACTGTAAAACATGGAGAGCAATACCTTCATATACTCTACGAATCTGCATTAGTTTCACTAGAGAAAAATAATTTTAATATCTAACGAGAGAAAAGTCTCCATTAAATGCAAAGTGGAAAGTTAAAGACAAGAACTGATTTTTACTCTGATTGAAAAAGCTGAACTCAGTTTCAAAAGGCAACTTTAATAAAAAAATATTCAGAAAAGACAACATTATTTCACTATTAGAGACAGGGATATAAAAAAGTTTTAAAGTTATTACTCCTAAGGAAGTAGAAATAAAATCTTTGGCCAGTAGAACAAAGATTTTGCTATTCCAAGGATCAAAGATTTCATTCTTACTTTCTGAGAAATACCAGTAACTTAACCATGGATTAAGTATACCAGTTTCTATGCATATAACATAGGATAAAGCAGACTGACTTCCAAATAGAAGTATGTGGGATAGCTACAGAAGTAGTATAACTTCCTCTGTACAATATGCTGGAAAACTGCTTTCTTGTTTTGGCAAATACTTCTCTCATCAGCTGAAGCAAAATTCTGGAGCAATTATTCTTTAGTGTATTGGAACACCAGATCCATCATTTCTTTGTTTCCTCAGCTTCTGTTCATAAAATGTACATGTTTAATCACTTCTCGTGTTTGCAAGGATAGTGTTATGAGTTTCAGCTAACTACTGTGGATGAGATGTTGAGTTATGATAGAATTTATTTGTATGTTTGGCTTTGATGACTCTCCATCTTTGTCCATAACCTATCCAAAATTTATTTGCCTGCATTTTCTGCCTTTTAAATTTCTCTTACTTCTGTTAGCTAGCTCACTTGAAGAAGTGCAAAAATAATGTGATACCTTAACATGCAAGTGTTCTGCAGTGACATACCTCTCCAGATGAGCAAGGGAAAATGGATAACCTTTTAGATTTAAAAAGTTTAAAGAAGGAAGTGCCTTGTGTGAGTTGTTTGCCTGTCTGCAGATTTTTGTAACAGGCAAACCAATACAACTCCAAGTCTTTTTAGAGAATATTGCTTCCTTGCATATCAAAACAATTGGCAGGACAGAGACCATCATACTAAATATACTGAATTGTGAATGAAACAGACACTGGAGGCAAAAGGAGATCTGATCTTTGAGTAAAAAGATGAAAAAATGATTTTGAGTTCATTAGTCTGTGTTAATTCCTGCTTGCTCAACTTCACTTTGGATGAACTAGAACCCCATTTGTCCATTAGCTACATGAACATCTAGACCTGTCATGCGACAATCTTGAAGGATCTGAAATGCTTTCAGTGGAGCATGAGAGAGGAAAAGAAGTATCCCCTAAGCCACTAAACATTAAACTTTTCCCCTTTTAATTCTGTAACTTCATTAAATTTATGAGGGATTGTTTTCTTAATGTTTTTGAAGCTGCTTACCTCTACTTATATTGTTCTCATAATTACCTTTCTAATAACTATAAGAATTACCTCATAAATATCTTGTCTCATTTAAACTATGGTTGCAATAATTTGTACTGCAAGATTCTATGAGCTGGCTGTCTTAAAATTAATCCCATAAGCATACACTCTTTAAAATATATAATATAACCTATTTCAATTGAGTCTGCTTGTTCTTACTAATAATTTTTACAAACATGTGTGTATGTATTGAGGGAGGGATGGTTGATGAACAGTGATTCATCTCCAAGAATGGCATTTGGGTGTTCACAAAATATATCAAAATCTGCCATATGAGATATAAAATAATTTCCCCAGTACTTACCTATTATATAAGTAGTTCATAAACATGCAGTACATTACTGTCTGCCTTATTTGCATTTGTCATGTTCCAGGGCTATTCCCTTATCAACATAATACCCTCTGCGATTGTACTGCTCGCAATAAATTACTTCTGCTTTTTCTTTTGTTCTCAAGGTTATCCTAATCTCTCAAGAACACTTAAGGACACTAAGGCTATGAAGAAACAGAGAATGACAACTGAAGTTCTATTACAAGCTAGTAAGTTCAACATTTTGACATTTGGTATTTACAGTGAAGAGTACAGAAAAGATATGGAGACCTTGCACTATCATGCAACCAACCATCACTCCCATTGCAGTCTCTCAGCTTGCGCCGGGAACAAAACACTGCATAATGGTGACATGGAAAATTTTAATAATTTTAAGACAATCACATGTCTAGTTTTCAAGGATAATTTCTTTATTTGTAAAGTGTCAGGGGGAAGCAGGGGGAGAGAGAGAGATACACAATTTATCTAATCTAATTATAAACACTTAAAGATGCCTGTTCATCAATTATTAAAAGAATTGGGAGTGACTGACTCAGACTTTTGCATCTAGCATTTAGATGTCTGAGTTAAACCAGATCAGTCCAACACTGTGTGTCTATGTAAGAATTTCTGAGCACAAAAATTAAATTCCTAGCTCAGTTAACTAAGAAATGTAGCTCAAGCGGCCTACAGAGAATTCAGCCATTTGTCATATTCTATGCAGAGGCAATAAATTCAATACTACTTGGAAATGTGTTGTTTGCATAGATATAAATAATTATGAAATCACAAAATATTTACGATTGATGAAGTATGGAACAGAATTAAGATAATGTGACTTTGGATATGATGCCTACAGGACAGATTAAATATCTTTATTCTTAAAAATACAGGAAATTGCATCAGGAAGTTATTGGAGACAATAATTATGTAAATGTTTATATTATCATTATTATTTTAATTTCTCTGTATAGTATCCAACTTTTTACATACTCCTATATATACTGTAGTTTTCAATGTCACAGCTAAACTTTAGATCAATCATGACAGCTCTGAGAATTTTTTGAATGTTACAGATATTAAAATGTCATTATTTCATTATTTTTACCAAGTATATCCATCATCACTTTACTCCCATTGTTTCATGTCTTTGGGTCTCATACTCACCTACTGGGCATTAATTTCAAATAGTTTAATACAATTTTTGACACCTTATAAAATTACATTATTGGCTTAGCTAACTTGTTTAGTCCTCCTTTTGTTCATCCAAACTGAGATAATGTTGAGGGATCTTTTAAATGTTGCCACTGACATAACTAGTGTTTTTGAGGTACTTTTTAAGAAAATGGATGATTTTTTTGTAAATGTGATATTACAGCATAACTGTCACCAGCTCTCCTGAGAAACACCTCCAAATGTAGTTCATTCTTCTACTTCACAGCTGAGTCCAGTGTTGCTTATCAATCTACATTTAGAAACCAGTCCACATCTTGAAGAAAATATTATTACTTGCTCTGCTTTAAGTCCAACTAAACATTTAGATAATTTTTAATTGAGAGAAGGTTCGACAATGTAGTAGCAATTTCAAGTCAGGAGTGAAAGCAAAATTAGTTGCTCTGGTGCAAGCCTTTGGCTTGTTATGGAGAAAAATGATTACTATAATCAGTGGCAGTGAAGATGTACAGTTCTCTCTATGAAATGGCTGTGGATGATCTCCAAAAAATTATTACGCTGGCTGTCTAGCCAGAAAAATATCAAAAAGGGACACCTGTGTTCCAGATAGGAACAGCTGTAAATATGTTGTTACATAAGCAGTCGCTGCACACTCATGTACTGTACTTGTTGCTGGAGTCAGCCTAAGCTGGAGAATTGGTTCCATTTGAACGCAAAGAGAAAGAAGAGAGGTGGACAACATTTAAGCATTTTTTCTTCACTTTTCTTCCTTACTGTTTTATATTACATTTGAGCTTTTATTCTGGTGGTCAGTCTAGGAATCCATCTTCCCAATTGCCTGCTGTAATTCATAGGCCAGAGAGTAATACTCAACCTTTCTTCTTCCCCTAACCCCCCAACAAGTAATCTTTTAATTCATGTATGGAAAATGCCACAGTCTCCATAGGAAGCTTGAGAGTGGCTCTGTCTTTGCATCTGTGCATTTTTCTTAGGAGGTTGATACATAGATTTGAACACCACTTTAAAGGAAAGAATGGAACCTGGGTCACTGTTCCAATGAGTAAATTTTTTCTAAAAGCAAGCTCTTTTTCTGGCCATTTTGAAAAAGAAAACAATTTCTGGGAATTATTTATTTTTATTTTTTTTTTTTTTTTTTTTAAGAGAAAATGAGTTTGTTAGCAGTATGCTTTAAAACCTACTGGTGCAAAACCTTTGGAAGAGTAGGCAGAGGAATGCTTAGGTTTGCCATCTGCAGTGACGTACATGACACTTAACTCTTCGAGGACTTAATTGTTTCTCATCATTTAAGGAAGCTGAGATTTTTTTTATCTGAAGAAATTTTATATTGAACTCCTTCTTTGGTTTATGTATTGCCTAGAGTCCATGTAATCCAAAGGCATAGTTTCAAGGTTGTGTCTTTGGATCTGGGAGTTTAAACTCCATGTAATTTATGTATTAGGCATTTAAGTCTTTTCAAGCTGTGGTACCTTATCTGTTTGGGGGTGATTATACCATTTTAAATGTGCTGGATTTATTTGCTCAATCAAACAAGAAGTCTGTGAACAAAGCTGATCTGGTATTTAAATGCAATTTCAGCCAAATTGTCTGTTATCCTGCTACTGTGACATACATTAATAGTCCTGTATGTCATATATCTTCCAGCTGTAACTTCCCAGCCATTACTGATCACATACAGATTATTTTTCTCACCCATACAGTGTTGCCACCTATGGCGTAGAAAGAATGAGGAAAAGCTTGTAACAGTAATGCTACATCAATAGTGCTTTCAGATCAGGGAACGAAATATAGTGTATCCAAATGAAGATTAAAGAGAGTTTGTAGAGAAAGAATTACCTGATTTGGAATGAAATCAGGAACCCTGTGGCTAATGAACTCATTTTCACAAAAAAAACCACAAAGCAAATTATGATCTCAGGCCCAAAAGTACAGGTCATCAAAAGTAGATCATTAATTCCATACATTTCATGAAATACCAAAAATATTATTCAATAGTATCTGAAATAGTGACTTAAATGGTAATGATAGGATAACATTTACATCTAAAATAAATGTCTATGAGAAATTATGCTACCCTTCTAAGATGAGGAGAAAATCTATCTCAATAGATGACAGCAGAGTCCTTCTGCTTTTTTTCTTTAATCTGTTTCAAAGGCCAACAGATATTTTATAATGGTCTCTTTCTTTCCCAAAGCAGGCATCTGAGGAGGCCTTATATTTGATGCTTCATTTTTCAAACTAAAATCCCCTGCCTTGACATTGTTCAAGGTGAGCTTAAATAGGGCAAGACACATGCTGTTCTTACAGCTGTATTTGTTCAGGTGCACAGTTCCCAACTGCATGGGGCTACCCACTCCCAGTTCTAAATGCCAGAAAACAGGAAAAGGGGAAATGGGTAAGGAGGAGAATTTTATTTAAAGGTTCTGCTATTGTTAGAACAGTTATGGTATCCAAAAGTATTATAATTAACAGTATCAAACATGCGATTTTCTCTTCCTTGCTGTAAAAGAAAACAAATTATATCATTGTTTCATGGTAATAATGTTCAGATTTGTCTGTTATTAGGAAACAGAGGAGTGCCCTCCTTTTTCTTTCCAAAGAACTGTAGGCTCTACTTTTTTTTTTTTTTTTTAATTTCTCATAGACTGCTTATTAAAAAAATAAGTGTTAATGGGATGCTTCTAGCAGTATAATTAAAACTTTCTGGCTTGATTAAACTATGCAGACTGTCAACTGCTACATTGTAAGAGATTCTGCCATTGACATTTTCGAATATGCAATGCATTCAGGGGAAAATGTCCCAAAAGGGGTTTACTTTCTTCTAAGTAAGCATAATTCATGACAAAATTTAAAGAAGAAAACCATGAAGTGAACTAAAATAAACAAGACAGTTGTAAGTATGAGCGAATCTTACTAATATTCAACCAAAAATTGATGCTGTATTCCCAAGACAAGGCATTATATATTTTTTATATAAATAATGAGATGTTATATAAAAATGTATGCGCTACAGACAGCATTGGTATCTGGGCATCTGCCTTGCTTACTAATGAGGCTACGACACTGGAGTGAGTCATGTTGCCAAGGAATATGTTCTTGTATGCATTTATGAGAGAGAGTTCAAGATCTGGGTGTTTGATTCAAAAGAGGAGGGTTGAGAGGAAAGGGGCAGTATGACTAGGTGTGTGAAACATGAAGTAAGAGGTGGGGGTGCCAAGTGGTGTGCAAAATGATTGTATGTTCTAATACAAATTATGCTTTCATCAGAGAGTGAAATAAACTCCCTGGTCAGGTCAAGGGAGAGTAAAAAAGGTTCGTTTATAATAACTTGCAGAAGCTGAAAATTGTTCACATAAAATGACAAGTGAATATCATTTGATCACTGAATTCTCTGTAACAGTCCTACTCTCTTATTTTTCTTTGTGGTGATTTTTTTTTGTGGGTTTTTTGTTTGTTTTTTTGTTGTTGTTGGGGTTTTTTGGGTTTTTTTTTGTAAGTGATCCTGGAATGTGTCCAATTTTCTTTAGAAACTACACTTTGATTTAGTTTAGTTAGTTGTTTTCACTGTACGCAGACTGAAGCTTGAAGCGTGCTGTTGAGGATTTCTTAAGAAACAAAAAGCAACCCCATAACATGTTGGTTTTTGCTTTTTTTTTAATGTATTTATTCAGCTCAAGTCCGCAACTTGTTTAGGACTAAGATCCGCAGTGCATGAGATTTACTGACATAGGTGAAGGTGTGACACTGTGGTAAGTGCGTAAATTCAAACATCATACTGCATCTTTTATCCAGAACTATTCAGGTAGTTCTGTCTACACAAGTGTAAGTCATGTCCAACATTTGTGTATGTGTGCTTTGGGACATTCTAACTGAGACTCTTATTGAGAAGGTGAAGCAGTGATCCACCAAGATATGATGGGGTTTAAGTCTTCTGAATCCCAGATGAACAATTGTGTTCCTACTATCAACCAATTCTTTGTTATAGCTTTGCACATACCATCCTGCTACTGGATCTTCTGAATGATGATCCTAGTATTCTTCTGTATTAACCAACCCTGGTTGGGTTAATTAAATCCCTAAGTACAGAAGGTGTTAAAGACTCATCAGACAAATGTAAAACCAAAAAGATTGTTTGTGCTAAGCCACTCTGCAATTACATGAGAAATCCTTCCTGCTAATAGAGCCTTAACATGTAATAGATCTGTTGTGACTGTGACACGTAGTGTGCATAGACTCACCTTCTTCCTTTTCTGCTCAGATGATAACAGTGATACACAGATGCATTAAGATCAGCCAGTTGGAGCCTTCCTTCGTCAGAATGGTGGCCTAATTCCTCAGCTTTGTGCTAGGCCTAGTTTAGTTTAAAAATGAGTTGTTTTCCAGCATGAATCATGCCAATGCAGAAATAGCCCTTTGGAAAGCTTAATAGTCTTTCTCTCACTAATTTTATTTAAAGATATCTCTGATGATTCAAATCTAACTACGGTTCAACTCTGAAACTTTTGCCATATGGGTTTCCCTGAGATGTTACATAATTTTTCATAGACCGAAGAACCTCAGTTATTAACATTTTTTACTTGAAGCAAATTTTTTAATAAGTGGGAAAGATAAAAAACTGAAGGAGAATGGATGTTGGTTACTTTATATTCTCTGAGAGCCACAAGTTTATGTGCTATCTTGGAAATGGTCTGTGAGTTTATTTTCCCTCAAGAACCAAAATGTCCCGGGAACACTACAGGGAAAATGGGTTTCAAGACTCAGTTCTATATTTAGAACTGTCATTAATTGTCAGCTTCTCTGAAGATCAGTGTTTTTTTAAAGATTCTTCATCATGGATTGCTTTCTAACTTATGTTTCCACTTTGAAGATGTGTTTCTCTTCCCAGCTTTTGGGGACATAGTGAGCTTGGGAAAGCTGAAATGTTGTCTTTGCCCTGTTCTAGGATGAGGATGATATTAAAACCTGTTGCTAATACCATCTGTAACTAAACAAACACTGCAATAACTGAAAGAAAGAAAAGTCAGTAATTCCCAAATTTTTAGTAGATATCACAAATATGTTCAGACTTTAACACCTTCATGTATTCTACTGAATTTGGTACAGATGGAACTTTAAATGTAAGCTACCCCTGTGTATAGGAAGTGTAAAAGTAAGTTGAGAGTATTTGAACTTGAAAGGAATTTGCAGATAGTATCTGTTACAAATTTCAGGTTATCCATTCCAGTTTGTTATTTCATTCATTTCTCACAATTGCCTTTTCTTTTTCACTATCTATGATCTTGCAAGGCAGAAAAGTAGTGGAAACGCAACATGTAGATCAAAAGATGCAAATATTTACCAAAAATGGTGAATTTTATTGAAAAAAACTGAAACAATTTTTCTCTCTGAGTCACAGGGGTGATCAAATTAATGGAAAAAATCACCTCCTTTAAAGCAGCCTTGTGACTAAAAAGAAACTGTATATAAACATTTTCTGTATTTGATAAGTTGTTCAGTAGCCTACTGAATACATTTTAATTAATATAATTAATTTTAATAAATTATATATAATTTAATTAATATAATGCCTGAAGAATGACCTGTGTTGTACGGAAGGGATTGTCAGATAGTTTTAAATTGGTTTTGAAGATTGGGTGAAGAAAAAATTTGTTCTGTTCAGTTAAGATTTTGGCAAAATTGTATATAGAAGCTCAGTTATGGAATTTTTGTTTTGCCATCTTTATATCCCTCCTCAGTTGTTTATGGTTGGGGTTCTTTTTTCTGAGGTGAAACATTGTGGTTAGTAGTTAGTAGTTAGTCTGCTGTTTTGCAAAAATTTAAAGCCAGCATTGTCCCTCAAAGGTGTAATCACAGTATCTCCCCATTCATTTCATACCTGTCCCCATGCTGCCTTATCACTTGTTTTGGCACAAGTGCTTGTATGGTGACCGTATGGTGCATCTGATGGTAGTATAGATTCAATTTATTACTGTTGGTTTTAACCAGATATTTTCCCAACCAGAATTGTTTCCAACTCATTTACTGTTCAGCTATATGGTCTCCTAGGGTGTCTTATGTAAGCTTTTTTATACCTCTTTGTCAGCCTGATCTTTACTTTTTTTTTTTTTTTTAATATATATATAAAAAAAACTTTTTTAGTTTGGTTGACTGGAAGTCATAAAGATGCCTTCTGTTTTGCAGTCAGTTCTCTTATCTTTTTCTCTAATGTTCTAAATTTTTTCCTTAGTGATGAGGAAAGAGCTTATGTTCCCACAGAACCTAGTTTTTATTTTTCATTAGTTGTAAGTATTTTAGAACCCATACCTATGTATATATTCATAGGGATTCCACACACACACACACACACACACACACACACACACACACACCCCATGCATTAATTCATATTTATTCATACTGGATTTTAGCTGCAATTTTATTGCCAAGTCATGGTACTTTGTGAGATCTTTCTGCAGCCCTTTATACTAAGTTTTGCTTTTGATTATTATGAAACATTAGGCACAGACATTTTAGTATTTGACTGTATTTTCAGATCATATATGTGTATGTGTGTACATACGTATATAGACGTAAATCTGCAACACAGGTCCAGGATACCTTCCTTTGAGACTTCACCGCTAAACTCCTCCATTGTGCAACCTTACAATTAATTTATGCCTTTGCTTTCATGTTTAACACTTTTACAAAAGGACTTTCCTTTTGCTTTCAAGACAAAATTTTCTTGCAAATAAAGGCAAAGACTTTTTTTGGCCTTTGCTGAGGACTCTCTGAAGTGTTTGGAAGTCCACATATAATGGAGATATTTCTCTTCAGATATTTACTGATTCCTTTAAAAAACACTAATACTGTTTGTGGACTATGACTTTCATCTGTCAGAGCCAGGTCTTCCTGTCTTTTTTTGCAAACCTGAAGCATATAAAGTACATCTGATGACTGCTGTACAAAAGTGATTTCTGTACAATCAGTTAATTTTGTTAAAATGAAAAAGCTGGCTTTTTATTTGACTGAAAACCTGTGCTGCACTGCACACTTGTGCTGAGTTGAGGGAAGGGATGATTCTTTTCAAGAATATCAGTCCTTATTCTGAATTATAGTGATATTGGTCATGCAGAGATGCATATTTCATTATTCTAAAACATCAATCCCTCTAGTTTTTTCCTTCACTTAGAGTGTGGAGATATTATTATGGGCTAGTGTAGTAAATTGAATCCCAGAATAAAGTACTATTAAGCAAGCTGATGGCAGTCATTCAGTTTCTCAAAACAAACTATGGCTTTGAGATTTAGGCAAGAAATCAGGAAATAAGGTCTAGTAGTGAAAATGTTTTGTACATGGGCTGTATATATCTGGGAAGATTGAGTGAGCCACATTGTCACTAGTGTTTAAATACTATCTCCTCATATATACCATCTGGCACATTGGGGGGAATGTGTGTGCATACTTTAACATGTCCAGGTTAAGCTGGGTAGATCCAAAGTTTCCCTGTGATGAAAAGAGAAGCAAGATAATGAGAGAAGAAACAGATACAGAGGCGACCATCCTTTCAGACAGCGAAGAAATAGAAATAGTTTCCTTTTATGTCCTTCAGACCACACTGTAAGGATGGAATTGATTAATTGGGTAAGAGATTTTCCTGAGAGTGTTCCCAGTTGATTAGAATTTTCTTCCAACTTTCATTGAGTCTTAGATGATGGCAATTTATCAGAGAGGTTGGCCTGGCTTTTAGTTGTTCAAGAAATTTTATTTTTTTTTTTATTGTGAAACAAAGGAAGAATACATGAAGAAGGAGAGGAGAGGAAAGAAAGATAGAGTGAAGACAGATTAATCAAGAGGAAGAGAATAAGAGACAAGAAAACCTCTCTGAGAGCAATAGACATTTTGTATCACGTTCTGTAGGTGCTTTTGTTCAAATGCAGTCTCCTAAGGCTCCAGGGAGGGCGATTAAAAAAAAGCAAATGTAGCAAGGAAACTGAGTTGAAGATATAGACTAAAAAGAGGGTACATGAAGAATGAGGATGTAACCACTACAATCTGGAAAACAGCAGAGTTTTCTGATATACTTTGTATGCTCAGTCCTGGAGAACTTTACTATGAAACCTTTAAATTCTTTTTTTATTTATAGTTTTTACAGTGGATTTAATATCATTGATTTTAATAGTGCTATGCAAGATTTCTATCAGTGCAACAACAAATAGCATTTTGCTTTGTTTATTGAAACTATAATATTAAGGCAGTGATATTTGGGGTTAAATATTCACTGCCTGATGTATGCCTTTGAGAATTTATTCTCATAAAATTGCTTCATGTGAAATCTCTTAAAAGATGTTGTCCACACCTAGCTCATTAAATGACCCCATTCAGTCTGACCGAAGACTAAGATTCAGAATTTCAAACCCAATCTTCTATCCGTATATTTGCAAATTGTCTTAAAAATTTCTTGCTTTGACTATATGGCTGGAGCATCCATTAAACCATACAAAACCATCAAAATATCATGCAGAAATGCATTGTGTATATGCATTTAAGTTTCACTTAAGTACTGCACCACAAATGTACTTAGGATGCATTTAACCAAATAAAAAGCAATTTCCAAATACAGAGAAAAAGTCTTTGATGATTAAGCTGGACTACCTCTGTTCTTAAATTTTCTTACTTCAAAGCAACTCTCCCAGAAGAAACTTTGAGGAAATTTTCTCCCTGTAGTTTCTAGATTGGGCTTTTCTGTGATTACAGAGAAAATCCAAATAGCCCACAGTGGAACTAAACTTCTCTATTAACCTTCTTCCAATTACAGCCAACAAGATTTCTTCTTTCTTTAATAAAAGAGGATCTAGTTTCTTTTTCAGTTTGCTTGGATACCTGCTTTATGAGCCTTATCTTTTAATTGCTGAGATATTTACAGGTTAGATCCAGTAGCCACAATAGAGAAAGATTATAATCTATCATGATTACTGACACACTTGTGGGTAAATTCAGAATCTGTTGACCTTCATATGTATTGGAAAGCTCATCTGTTTGGACAGGCTTTTGCCTGATAGGGGGCATTCTTTGCCTAATTGCAGTGTTATCCCTTTTGTCATAACTAAAGCAAATTTCATATGCATGCACATAATACTGTTCAGTGAGTAAGACTGTTTTCCTCAAGTCCTTTCCCCAAAAAAACTCATGCACATTTGAATGGAATGTATGCCTGCCTCTGCCACAGACTGGAGACCCATGTAGCTGAAATTGTCTTCCTAAATGCAGGCTAAGGGAGAAATTTTGACAATTCCACCGCTGTTTCATTCTTTTAATAGCTTTACTATTGGCTGTCCCAGTGCATTAATTCACAATGATGCTAAACTGAATTAATCATATCTATAAAAGCTCTTCAGAGTTGCACTTGTTACGCTAAACTGAAGTATTTCCAGCTGGTATGGCAGCTTGTGAGGCTTTTTTTGGCAGAAATGTCATGTAATTTACCAAGAGGTACAAAATAAGAGTTACTTCCAATTTGTTTTACAGGTCTTACTACATCAATGATAAGTGCAGTTGCCCTGGGAGGTTGGGAAAGTTCATCAGATGCTGCTAATACAGTTCACACAAAACACCATGTTCAACACCTTGCTGTACCATGGCAAATGGAATGAATGTTCCTCAAGCAGCCTTTTATGTAATGGGCTCCAGTAACTGTTCAGGCATATTATTATTTCAACGAAGTAAAAATAAATGGCCATCACCTCTCCTTACACTCAGTCTTGGTCTGTCTTGAAAGCCAGAATATTCAGTCACTGGGGCTTCATTTTCCTGTTTTGACCATTGAATATTAGAACGCATTTTCCCCTCCTTATCTTTGTTAACTATGAGGATAGTACAAGCATACTTGAACATGAAGAGCTTCTCTTGTGAATCAGATAGAATGGTATTTAGAGTTAAATTTTTCTAGATTCTTAATAAATTGTGGATTTGCTTTCAAAATATTCTGTTTCAGATGCTTAGACCATAATTTTCAAGGTAAAAGCAGGGGATTTTGTTTAACTGAGCTAAGCTGAGGTCTATTCAGGGGAAGGTAAAACAGCTATTGGGGGTAAAGGCTGCTTCAGCATAGAAGTGGGAAAAATCAGGTTAGTAGAGAACTATGAGACTCTGCAGAAATTGTTATTTCTGTTTGAAGTGTATCCTTCCAAATAATAAATGACAAAATACTTCTGTCCAACTGAATCTTAATCTAGTTGGGCATAGATCTCTCTAATGAACTCTGAAATTGAAGAAGACAGTGTCCTGACAAGTTGGAAGCAACAGAATGCAGGTCCTGCTGTTTGTGCTTCCTTAATTACTCAGGATTAGTGGTGACTACATTACACCCCCATTTGACTTTCTCAAAAATAGATCAAATTAGTGAAAGGAATAATTTAATTCATTGACTTGATTCTGAACATTTTTCTTCTCCCTCAACCCCAGGGTATGTTTGTGTGCAGTTTGATCCTAGCAACTGAGGTGCACTTTAATATATTAACAGATGAAATGCAGGCATCTGAAAACAATATCCAAATCTGTGTTTGGATTTTTTTTTACACTGTTATCCTCACAACTTATGTGCACATGTCAAGTCACAACTCGGTCCTGAGGCTAAATTTATTACTGCTCACAAAGCCATGTATTATATCCTAATTTCTCAGAGATCTCACATATTGAGAAGAAAATTATACTGTTGGTGCTTATGGCATTTTACAAATTAGGAAATGTATGGTGTAAGCAAAAGCTCATTGTAAGACGTTTCCATTGACTTAGACTCTTGTCAAGCACTTAAGAATGAAAAGGAATTGCCATCACTGATCACTCTCCTTGTTGGACGGAATGATTTATGCCTTATTAGTGCATTGTTTCCAGGTAGTTTCTCTGAAGCAGATAAACATGGTGAGCTATAATAAAGGCTTTGAGAGATATATGCATGAAAGTGGAAAGGTATCTTTACTCCCAGCTAAATGACAACCATTACATGCAGCTCAGGTTGTTTCAGTCAAAAGAAAGTATCCACTTTGGCAAAAGGGGTATTTCTGTAGTTGTAAAATACTTAGATCCCTTTTTATGCAGAGTCTGTCACTGGGTCTAGTGAAAATACTGGACATGATACCAAATAAAAAGTGAAATTATTAACCTTCTTTTTCATCTTTCTTAATGGCTTGAAAATCTTCAAATGTTCAAATATTTCAAACATTTAGTGAAAGATAAGAACGCGCAGTGTTACATGCGTTTCTGGTTAATGTGAAATGAAAATTTTCCACTTGAAGTATAGCTCATAAGTGAGAACCACTAGGATTTTCCCTACTCTTCCTCAGTATTGGATAAAATCGTCCATTTGATGTCAGCCTCTCCTACTCTTTTTTTTTTCTGGAACATTAATAGTGTCCAAAAATTCGCAGGCTTTGGAATATAACTGCAGGTTCTTCAGCATGCTGAATTATTTCACATGCAGTGGTAGTCAAGATACCCTTATAACTGTTGCTAATTTAAAGAAATCGTAATATTTGAATCTTTGTCCACATCCATCTTTGAGAACAGATAATAAGCATATAAAAAGGTAAGGGCCTTTTTAAATTACGCACCGTGTTAGTTATCAGGCATGATTTTGTAGTTAAGACATTGTACAGGGATTCAGAAGGCTTACGTTCATTTCTTGGCTCTTCCATGTACCTTTTTTTCTATAGGCATATTAAAGACAGCTAATGATGGTTCACATTGCCTAAATCATGTTGATATTTACTATTTCAATCTATACTACTTGTCTTTCCAATTGTTCTTATCAACGCATTTTATGGCAAGAGCCAAAATTGCTAAGATAATCATTGTAATAGAGTAGTAGTCTAGATGTAAAGTATGTTCTCAAAAGGTTATTGATTAGAAATGTGTTTAGCAAATATATTATCTGAATTTATACACATAACTTCTCCAACTTTATAAACCTTGGCCTTTGTGTCTCAATTATGGCTGTGTAAAATATGGAACAGTTTTTTGTGCACGTATAACAGATCCAGCATTCCATCAGGCCTAAACGGTTTAAATATTTTAAATATTTTTAAGAGGTTGATCTTGAAATTGTAAGGACAGAGATGAAATCCTGACCTCATTAAATTCTGCTCTTTCAACTCAATGGAATCCCTTTTCTTTCCCATGGGTATATTAATCAAATGACTGTCATGAAATCAGACCTACATAAAGAAAGCACATTATGACAAGCCAATATTATAATTTATGTATACAATATTGAATTCTTGCTCTTTAGTTTGGCCAAAAGCTCATTTTCTACCAGAGGATCTGAAGTCAAAATGGGTCAGTTGGCATAATAAAGATATAATAAGGCACTCAAAACTACCTGAAAATCTCAGTTCTGAACAGAGCTGCAGGCTTCTTTCTTCCACTTTCACAACATAAATCATTTATGTTATCCAGGTGTGGTGAATATTAAATGATCTATGGAAGAAATCATATTAACAGACTTCTTTTATTATTAGAACGACTGCAGGGAATTATGGTCAGTTGCTTGAGTGAAAGACGTGTAAGGCAAAATAATAAAATATGGAGATTGGATAATAAATCATTTCAATCAGGTTTGAAAGTAATAAAAATACAGAAGCTAAAAAGCTAGCACTTTGACTAATGGAGCCATGAATTTCCTACTCCTTGAGGGCTTAATTCTTCCCTCTGCTGGACACATACAATTCCAAACATCATGTCGTTCTATGAAAATATGCCTATACATTGAGAAACATCTACTTTATTTTTTACCTTTTGGCACTGAATTGTAAAAGGATGTCAAATTAGAGTGTGCTCATATTCTTGTGGCAAAAATCTTATCCTACCCAGTTATATCCTTAAAGAAATAACTCAGGCAATGCTGTTTTGACTTGATGGCTACTGAGCAGATTTACTTTCCAAGGAAAGATAGTACCTCTGTAGTGCTGATCTGTAGTGCATAAAAGGTAACATTCTGGTTTTCCTCTTCATCATGATCAGTATTTACATCAGGACACTATTTTCAGAACATGCATAATGCTCTGACTCTATTCTTTTGATGTGTATTATATAAATATTGTATAATACATAGTTGAAATTATATGGTTATTTGTCACAGTAGAGGCAAACTTTAAAATCATTGGCATGCCATCTGCTCTGATCCTTGTCTCTGAAAATGTTGGTCATTTCCTGTATGACAGTATTTTAGTTATAAACGTGGTTAATGACAACTTTAGCCTGCTTTGTAACTGCTTTAAAATCTGACAAAAAAAGTTTACTTGGTTTAATTATTGTTATTAAATATGAAACGTACCTAAAATATAATTAATTTCATATTTTTGTTTGGTTTGTGGGTTACAATTTCTGCTTTGTGGGCTTTCATTCAAACAGTTTCTCTATCTTCCTTCCACTCAAACAATTTTATTTTCTTTTTTTAATTTGTTTTTCCACAGCCTGAAGAAAACTCAAAATAAAATGGGGAAATATTATTAGAATTGTCACTTTGAATCAAAGTTTCCATTCCCCAAAAGCATTTTTAAGGTGAACTTCATTTGTGTTTTTTTACTGAGCTCACTTTTTCTAGATAACACAAGAAAAGGGGTTGTTGGCTTCTTTTTCAGTTCAGAATAATAATGGATTACAAGAAGCCCAAAGCTAAGTACCAAACTATTCTATACTAACTTGACCTATACTGATGGCATGTCAAGAATGACAAATGCCACCACATCAGTGACCTTGAACAAATAAGGTTTTTACCCAACTCACTGAAAAGTCATTAACAATGCCATATGTTAGGACAAGATCTTTATTGCCTGGCAATCATTGATTGGCTGAAACTGCTTGCCAGCCTTAATTTTGTTAATTTTTTTTTCCCCAAAACAACAGTGCCTATGTAAAAACTGTTCTTAATGTGTTTTCTTAAAAGGGTTAACTTGCCCTGTGTCTAGTCAGCAGGCCTAATCCAATGAGCTAAGCATATGTCTGGGAACTGAAGGTGGGGGTATTTACTATTCTTAATCTGACTTGCATGACAGTTCTAGAAAGAACAGATACTTCTTTATGGTTATTTTTTTTTTGTTTGGTTTGGGTTTTTTTTTCCTGTTTGAGAAACAGGCTATTATCTTTACAGGCTGTTTAACATTTTGTCCGATGTTGGCAAACAAGTTGTCTCAGTGATGTAAGTATATGAAATAGAAAATATTATATACTTACCCTTTTTCTGTCCTAGCTTTTTATACATAAGACCTGAGGTGACCCACTTTGTTTCCCATGCCTTTATGTCTATAGCTATGCCTTTATTGCCTGCTACTTTATATTAAGGGAGCAGTTTAGTTTACAAATGGAAAATAAAGTATCCTTGTTGAATGAAAAAGCTATAAAATACCTAGGAGAGAAAGCCTATGCCAATGTATGAGCCTGTTCTGAGGATGTCCATCAATGCCCTCATATTACCTAAGGCCTCTAACAGTTTCATCTTTGGCATGAAAATAGAGTCTATCCTTCCTGAATAATTATGCTGGGAGTATCATCATGTGTGAGGCAATTTCTGTCAATTCACTTACTCTTGTAGAAAGATGATTAAGAACTCCAGTCATTCATACTTCTACTTTCTTCATATTTTTACTTACCTTTCTGTTTTTATTTACAGCTCAAAATGACTGTGTTTTTTTTAGACAGCTGCCTGTGGCTCTTTCACAAGTGACCTGTAACATCTTATTATTATTTAGTCAATTCATTGTATAACAGCGAAGTGTAATTTGTATTTACATCTCAAGAAATACAAAGCTATTTACCCCAGAAGAACTAAGAGACCAAAAATAGACAAATGTCTTTGTGTTTTACTAATGTAGGACAAAAGAATAAGATTTTAAATAATTGTTTCATATGCTTGTCAATTCTTCATTAGTTATTATCTTTGTGTGTTTTGTACTAACTACTACAAGAAGAACATAATTTCTGTGAGCAATTGTTGCCTTTTACTAGATAGAATCTTTGAGACATCACATTTAATAATGTTCCCATTAGCTACAGAGTAAATTACCACTTCCTGCATCTTGGAGGCAGAAATCAACAGATACTCAAGTAAAAGTCAGCTAAAAATTCCTGAGCAATACTGAAAATATTAACTGACACCTAAAACAGAAGTAGTAGTTCTCCTAGAAAGTGTCATTTGATAGAGAGAAAGAAGGGGTGGATAGACATATAACTGTAGAACTGAAATATGGGTCATATTTGGTATTTTATCATATTTGTAAGCATTTCTTTTACAAAAGAAATCCTGTGATAAAATGAAGTAAATGGCAGTCTGAAAGTCAGTGCAAACCAATTATATCTAAATGTGTCTGGGGTGAGCAGTCGCTGTCATATAATTCCATAGCAAGCAGCTTCAAAGTGCATGTTCTAAAGAGAAAAGGACATGTCTCTTAGAAAAGTCTAAATCAGTTAAACTGAATTTAACAAGTGTTTCTTGATCAACAAGATCTAATGTGCAATGTGGTATGCTCTGGTACTCCTGCTGAAGAAAAGAGATCCCTTTAGAGCTGGAGGAGTAGTTGGTGGGCAATGTACACTGGAAGGTCAGCTGCAGCTTGATTGAGGCCTTAATGCAAAACAGGATAGAACTTCAGACTTTACAAGCTTAATGTGTTACCATAACAAAATGAGAGAACCCCAGTGTTACTCTCTTGCACTTTGAGAAAGAGGAAGTTGGTTCTTGACTGTTATTCTCTTTTTTCCTTCCTTGGATATTTTCTTCTTTTTTTTTTTTTCTTTAAGTAGTATTTTGTTAAGCCATATTAGAGTACAACAGTATAGCTCACTGAGCCCTGAGACAGTTCAATTTAATTTGGGTTAAGTTTTTCAATTGGGCATTCATTTTAAATCCTCAGAATTGAACTTTGCCTTTTCTGCTTCCAGTTACAAGTTGTAAGAGGGGTGCACTGAAATCTAAATCCTTTCTCTGTTTGTGTTTTCTTGCCTTCAGAAATCCACTGGTAAATAGTTTAGGGTTTATAGCTATCGATAACAAAGCTTATACTTTTTTTCTTTTATCCAGTGAGTTTTTCTATCTACTATGAAGACATGCTTGTTATACCTCCTTGTTTGTTAATAGGTCTATATTAGCAGTAGCAGCTAACATCCCTGACTTATCCTCAATGTTAAGTTCGTACAATAATTTCCCTGCAGGGAGCAAAGGAGAAGTCAGACAACCAAATCTTAGTCTTGTAAGGTTGTGCCACATGAGTCAGAACTAATTGTGGCTGATGACTACTTTAAAGGAAACTGTGTAAAATGTAAATGCACAGTGAAATGAATGAAACAGAGAACAGCAAACAAAACAGCTTCAGGGGCCGGAAGTCTGCTAAGGGAGAGTTTTTCTCAGTCATTCCAGTTGCATACTAGGTAGACGGCTAATACGTTTTGTGACCTTGCCTCTGTTCACCTTTTGCAAACAAATAGCTTTCTCACGTATCTCTTAAGCTGTTCTTATTAGATTGCTTGTTTCTGTTTCCTTTTTAAAACCTATTCAGAAGTTATTTTTCTTTTTTACAACTACTTCTTTTTCCTCCCTCAAAACAGTGTTCGGTTTCAAGAGCTGTTCATAGTTTGATTTGTAGTTTTCACTTTTCTCCTCCTGCCAAATCACAGTTCTCTGTTGTAGCACTCACCACTGCAGATAGTGGATACAAGACCCCTTCTGTAAGAAAGGAAATAATATAAACCTTTTCATAACTCTCCATGTCATGTGATGAGGACCTGGAAATGAAATTACACTCTTTATAACACTCCTGTATATGACACATTCACTGTTTTTATTAAGCCTTCTTTTCCCTTTGCCAAAGGAGTAGTTTTCAGAACTTGAGCAAGCACTGGTACTGAAGAAACTAAGTATTGCATTGCAGCACTCCATAGCAGTCTGAAACATACACTGCTCTCCTTTGGTTAAGTGGATCCATCTAAAATGCCATCAGTATTCTAATATTCTATTTCCCTGTAATCTCCTTCATCAATAATCATCTATTTCCTTGTATTCATAACAACAGAATAACTTTGGATCCACCTTCCTGGTGAGACAAACTTAGGTCTTCTGGCACTTGATTCTGCCCCCCTCTGGGACAGCAAGATTCAGATTAATTTTCTCGAAAGAAATTGATCTTAAATTAATCTCTTTAGCTTAAATATATGTATAAAAATATATGTTTAAGCAAATATTATTTTTATATATATACACTCTAACATATAGACACATGTATATACACATTAACAAATACTCCATAGCCTTGTCTTACAGGAATATAAATGAAAAACAGCAACCTCTTGTCTCATAGGACGGAAATAAAACGTGTAGTTCATGAATGCATTATTAAGATACTGTTGCAAAATTTCTCTTGAAATATCTCTTGAAAATCTGAAGTTAATCAGATAGTTGGCTATTTATTTTTAAATGTTGAAAAAAAAAAAGTGTGGGGTTTTTTTTAAGTGCCATCTGGGGGTTTTTATTTCTCTAGCTATATCATAATACTGAATCTATAGAGAAAAGTAGCAATTACAGCAATGTACAAAGGGTCTTGAAGGACATCAAACAGGATAAAGGCAATAAAAAAGACAGAGAAATAGAAAACCACATAAACATAGCAATTTAGTCACTGCAGTCTAGCTTAGCCATTCTGTTAATATTTATCTGTTCACAATAAATACCAACAAATCATCTTCTGTATTTTTCTTTCTGGCTACAAATTTAGATGATCTTTTCATTTGTAATGAATGTTTCCTTTTCAGAACTACTAGGTGGAGACTCCAAAGCTCTGGAGTCACAATGGAAAACTTGTGAAGCTGCTGTCCTATATTTCTAAGTGGAATTACACCTACACACACACTGGCATCATGTTCTACTGTCAGAACATACTATAACAGTGTCATTTTTTGTGTTATTTTTGCTTCACTTAATACCAAGAACTGTCCTTTTGTTCATTAGTTTTATTTTGAAAACCTAAATAGGCTAGTTGGGGGTGATGATTTCATAGCCTATCTGGGCCATCTGCTTCAGTGCTTTGCAATCCCAGCTGTCTTCCCTGTCCAACTAGAGACCTTTGGTTTTTATCTTATCCTCTGTTGACAGGAAAACCGGCTTATTTCCTTCTTCTTTTCAGGTATTTGCTGTGTATATGAAGTTTTATACTGCACCTCTTCTCCCTAGATTAAACAAATCCAGTTCCTTCAATCCTTTCTTATATCTTATGTTTGCAGGTCACTTATTATTCTTATTGCATTCCTCGGATTTTCTCTAGTCGGTCCACCTATTGCTTAAGTTGGACACAGTCTGCAGCTGAGATCCTACAAGTACCACATACAGTGAATTGATTACTTTGCTTTTCCTATATCCTGAAATGTTTGCCTTTCTGTCAGAAGCACAATATTCTTGAATTTTCTTTAGTTGTGATCAAATACCTGTTTTAAAGAAATTGCATATTGACAAATAGAGAACTCGCATTTATCCATACCAGATTGCTTCAAATAATCTCGTAATAATTTACTCTAATCCTGTTGTCTCAAAAGTTTTTCAGCCTTCAAAGATGGGTATTGTCTGGGAATTTAATAAATATATGCATTCATCATGCAGGTTGACATCATATCTTAAGACAGGCTGAGGAAAACAGCTCTGTCTCAAAGTCACCCCATGTTTGCAAGTAAATAGTAAATTTTGAAAATCCTAAGTGCAACAGTAATTAAAATCATTAATGAAATTTAATAACAATCCTCAGGTGGTTAGATATTTGTAGGATAAAGTTCATAAGGACTAATGACAGAATGACAATAACAGGGTTTTTTTTTTATTAATGATACATTCTTTTACATATTTGATAAGTTTACCACTAATACATTTGTAAGAATCAGATTAAACAGACCCAAATAAAGAGTACGGTAGTAGTGATCCAGCAATAACACGATTGACTTAAAAGACTTCTGCATCATCACATGGGCAATATTCAGGTTCTGTTCACAGGGGAAGAAAAGTCAGTAGTGCAGTAGGTCATTCAGCTTCCTGATCTATCTGTAACAATGTTATACTTAAAAGCAAAGTGTCAAAGGTCTCTTTAAAAGTATTTCTCCTTAATTCATGAACATATTTTTGTAAGTAAACCCAGAAAAATCTGTTCTATTAAACTAGCCACTTTGCAAAGCTGTTTTAATATCATTCACTGATAATAATAGTCATACATGATCTACTATCGAGTGTATTGCATTGCCATTTGCTATGGTTTTTTTCTTATTCACCTGCAGTTATGCGGTAAATTCTTTGGGTTAGATTCACCTACAGGACCAACAGCACCAGGGTTCTGCTCCTTCTTGAGTGTCTAGATGACAATAAATAAACAAGTAAATAATGATATGATGGAATAGTTATTCAAAGTCCCAGGGAAAAGAAGGAACAGAAAAGTGCAATGGTGCTAGAAAGAAGCATGTTGAACATGTAAAGCTGAGAGGACTTCTTAGCAGCCTGCAGTAAATGACAGGCTTGAAATTTGTTATGGTTGTGGACTACGACGTCTAGTATCTACATGGCTGAAAGTGTTAATGAGAAAGAATTTACTGAGATATGTCATGAGACATATCTATTTGGCTTTAAAAAAATCATGAGACAAAAGAAGCTTCTGTTGAATTGTACAGATCAATAGATAGTTCACTGTTACAAAAACAAACAAACAAACAAACCAACCAAACAAAAAAACCCCACAAGAATAATTCAGTATATTTAAATAATTCCATTCAATAAAATAAGAACATATTCAACCTGAAAGAATGTTTAACTGAGTCATGGTAGCCCAAATAAATTATTCTGTGACATGATGCTATTATAGCGTAATATGTCTTAAACAAAACCCATCAGATCACAAATACAGCAGATTTTCAGGTAAGATATTAGATGATGAGATGTTGCAAAATATTTCAGACAGTATGATCCAATTCCTTATGTTGGGAATTAAACAATTAAACTTGCTGGTTTTTTGGGAGAGGGAAGTAGCCAGGGGCTGAGAACACTAGAACTGAGATACTAGGTATAGATGAAGACATTTAAAACTTGGTTAGAATAGAGAGGGACTGCAGATGTTCTTGCAAAATAAAATAAAACAGCAAATTTTAAGCAGGCAGTATTGCTACTTGAGTTTGTACTGTCAAAGTATTCTGCAGGAACACAGAATCCTTGCAACTCAGTCCCTTCAATTATGAGGAAAGATCCAGAATTATTTAAGGCAATTTTTTCCAAGTTTTACAAAGCAACCACATCAGAATGTGTAAATATGTGGGTGTTAATCTGGCAATGAAAACGTCAAGCAAGAACACCTGTGTAAAAAATTAACATTCTTAGGAAATAGTATGACAGTCAGAGTCTTTCCTCCTGATATTTCTCAACCTTTTAGCCCGAAAATCCAGGTTTAACCATTGTATCAAAAACTTTCTATTTTATTACTTGTATTTGTATTCTCTCTCCATATTTCTTTAACTATCACTATGCTTAAAGCATATAAATTTAAATAAGCCATATTTTTACTAACCAAATGAGAAGTAATGCAGGGTAATGAATGATACAATCTGCAAAGTTAAGTCATAGGCAAAAAAATAATATGAATTTGGGGGAAAAAAGACTCTTCCCCCCCCCCTCCCCAAGAGAATCTTTGCTAGAAACCCAATTCTATTTCAAATTTACTATGTTAGCAATCACCTCACTTCTGCTATCAATATTTTTTCATTGGAACTTTGAATGCAGGGACTTGAAGCAACGTGCAGAAGAGGAAGAAGACAGGAGGAGGTACATTTGAACATTCACCTGTTGCTGACTTTCAGTATCACTCACTTGTAAAGGTAGTGAATTTTTTAAAGAATATTTTTGTCATCAAAATAGTCAGACTGTTTGCACAGTCAAACATCATTATTGCAAATTAAAGCAGTAAGAGAAGAACACAGGTTGGGAAGAGCTAGCCTAAATTTTGAATCCCATGAGGTGCTATGATGCCTTTGAACGGCATCTGACAACTAGCTGTCCAAAATTATAAGCTTTGATGCTCTTCAAATCAGTTAAAAGTAATATACTCCTCAGTTTGATTAACCATTTTAGCAAAACAGAGCAATACTTAAAAATAGAATACTTACAGAGTTAAAGATACAATAGCTTTTCATGTTTCTCAACTGATCATCCAGTCAAAATCCATCAGGAAGGGCACTATATTGTGTAAGACATATGACCTCCTTTAAAGTTCACAGCAATATAATGTAGTGTCATATGCGAGCTTTGCAAATAATTGTCATAAATTTTTCAGGTTAGGTTTTTGGTTTTTTTTTCATTTTATGGCTATCTAGAAAATGAGAATTTTAAGAAACTTTTGACTGGGTACAGTTTGATTTGTTTCACAGTTTTATTTACTACTTTTTACCCCAGAAAATATCCACAAAAGAGTGAAAATCCCAGAACATATAATAATATTGAAAGCATTTTCTTAGAAAATGAAGACACTGGATCAATTTTCTAATCAGGTTGATTTAGATAGGTAGGTAAAACCCACTTATTATTGGATTGATGCCTGTCAGACTTCTGGATATTCAAAAGTGGGTTTCCATCTCTTTCTCTAACTTGACAACTTCTTTGCTAACATTTTTCCTGTGCATAATTCTGCATTCATTTTATGATGAGAGTTTTGCAAGTGTGTATAATGTTAAGGAGTGCAGGGACATTGCCAACAGTAGACGGATTTGTAAAAATTGTAGCCATAATTTAGATTATAATTTATGAGAGAACACTTGAAAATGCATATGTAAATAACTCCTTTGTGAATGTTCACTTCTTTATGAAAATATTATTCAAAAATAATTTTTTTAAATGCAATTAACATTCTGAAGATTTATTAAGCAACAAAATCACCTTCTTACCAAATGGCTGTGGTGTGAATGAAAGATTAAATTCAGGATTGCATGGAAGTAACAAAACTGTTTAACATTTTGTTACTTTTCAAACTCATCAAAAATTTGAAAAAAGCTTTTGCTTTGACTCTGAACAACTTACTTGATGCTTTTGTTTAGTTAATTGGTGAACTAAAAGATAAATCTTATTAACGCATCCATCTTTGTAATATCATTTCTGTAATTTTCCATGGAAAAATTGGCAACTGCTTAAGCCTTGAGAAGTTTTGTTTGACATCAAGGCATCAGCCAGAAAGCCTGAGAAAGAGACAGTTATTGCTAGCAATGACTATAAATCTACATAGGATGAATAGATGATAAATGGCTTAATGGTTTGACTAGTATCACTTAAGGACACATAAAATCAATTGAACGCAGTGTCACTTAATGCCTGCTCTCCCTAAACAGAAACTTTATTTGTTCTTCTGGATAGCCCAACATGCCTTAAGATGATAGAATTTTAATTCAAATGATCCTAGTCCCAGGCCTTCAGTTAAAACAGATATTGAGAGTAGAAATGTAAAGTGGTTAGCCATAGGTCACTTTTCAAGTAGGCAACTGGTAAGAGGAGCTGAAACTAGGAAAATGAAAAGAAAATATTAGAATGGAGGAAACTGCAAATGCAGAATATGATGAATTATACAAGTCAGCTGAAGTAATAAAGCAAAGGCAGTCATAATAAAAACTAAGACTATAGCTACCAGTATCAAATGCAGCAACTAAACAGATCAAACTTTTCAGCTGTAAGATGCTAGCGGTGTGACTCAGGGAAAACAAAAGTAGCAGAAAGCCTTGCTAACTCACCTCAATCAATTCAGCTCTTAAAAGATAATGGCAAAAGATCTCCCAAAGAAAAATCTTATCCACTGGGGCAGGCATGGTCTTCATATTCTTAAATTAGCATTGAATTACACACCAGAAGCATTTCTAGAGTATCAGAAAAGTGGAACTGCAAAGCCAGCTCTAAAGTTTATGTGTGATTGTCACCAATGGAGATTGCTATTTCATGAATTGTTAATCTCAAGTGAATGTTGAGACTAATTTTGGGGCAGTCTTGATTAGCTAACACTTCATAACTGCAACATCCACAGGAAAATCCCAAGACATATTTATGAGCTTCCTGACTTCTTGCAATGCGCTCAAGCCAGAGAATCTGTCTTTGTCTCTCTCCCCCCCTCTTCCTCTCTCATACAAAAAAGTACACAAATATTATTTACAGGCCCAGTCCTTCGCTTCAGTGAATGTGATGGTTTTTAATGCTGTGAATTCTGTGTTGACTCATAACATGTCTTGTTTGCCTTAAAACTCAAGTATGGGTACTGTTAGGTATTTAAAAGTACCAGCTTTCTAAAAATAAATAAAAATGAAAAATAAGTAAGGTCTTAGACATCACAGTTGCTAGTGAACCTTTGAAAATGTGACCTATAGCTCTATGACTCAGGATTCAAAAGACAATTACAAACAAATCAACCATAGTCTTTAAATACTCAGAAATCTTTGGGGCGTGACTCGCGATTATTCAGTGTGAATATTGGTGACATTGTTATATCAGTTCATTAATATTTATTTTAGTTCCTAGAAACTAATTGTGGATCAGGGAACCTCATGCTAGTCACTCTAAAGTCCATGGCCAAACAGATGCAGTCTAATAAAGGAGTCACTGATCCTCTGGACTAGCCTGGGAGTCATCTTCGACAACTTGAGCCATGTAAATTACCATTCATCTCTCTGCATTATATTAGTACGCACTGAAATATTCAGACTATTATTCGTATTTATCCTCCCCGGGACTGAAAAGTAGGATACATCCCTTTGTACTTTTCCAAGCAAAGGCAATGCAGCAATAACCTGAAACCCACTTGTTTCTGTTCAGAATTTATTCCTAATCACAGATGGGCCAAATTTGCCTACGAGCAAGATAGGACTACGTGCCCTGTGCTGGCAGCAGTTAGTTCTTGATGTACCTCAAAACTGGGCAGACTTGAGGTGGATGGTTCAAGCTATGGGTGGATCACCAGCATCAAGCTGAGAAGGGGACTGTGCTTCACTGATTCAGTGAAAGATGAACTCAAGGTCAGATCTCGTTAATAACGTAGGCAATATAACTTTTCATAGTTTCTGCTGCTTCCTGACAGGCAATTTTTTTCTTGGGGAAAAGAACATGGAACTGCATAAGGTATTTACTGTTACATTATTTGTTAACCTATTCTTGCCTCTTTAACAAATACACAAGTTGCTCTGATGGTTTTGTAAATATTGCATTGCAGGCACAAAACCAGATTTTAAGGTTTGGCTCTGTATCTCTAATCTCTGTCCCTGCAGGGTGTCTTACTAATGATGATTTGCTGTGTGGAGTTTAATTAAGAAAAAAGTTAAGCTTTACTTACTTGTATTCTTACAATTAAATTCAAATAGGTTTAGAAGAACCTGCTTAGGTATGCAAAGCTCAATAATACTGACAATCCAATAAAAACCAGTAAGTATAAAAAAGGCAGCCTAACTCCTAAATAAGGCAGAAGAGACAAGCTACACAACAGGCTGTTTTGTATTGACTTGCAGGGGGTGAAATAGTGGTTAATAATGAACTGTAAATCTCATTCAAAGTAATAGATACTAAAAAGTTTTCTGTCTTAATCAACTATCCTCCTGGCCATATGAACAGATAACTGTTCATAATGCCACATGTATTTTTTCAGCACTTTAGCTGATTCTGGTATGTTTGTACAGTTCCTTTAGTTCATTTTTTCCTAAGCAATTCTTGGTTTGTTTTCCATTGCTTCCTTCCTTGTTGGACTTGCTCCTACATCCAGACCATCATATTTGACCTGATCCTGGACAAGTGCAGTATGAATACATATTCTATCTTTTTTATCTGTCCTTAAGGCATGATATCTAGCATATTATCCTACACACAAATGCATACACATGCAAATTTCTCATTATAAAAGCAACAAGAATATTGTAGAGTGTTGTTACTAGTCCTTCCTTTTGCTCTGTATGAATTTGACATGTACTTTCAAGACTGCTGGTAGGTGTTGTAATATGTTTGAGGATTTTTGTGTCCCTTAGTTTCACTCTTTTTTTTCCCCAAGCATGAAAATATTAAGGTCTAGCAAGGTTATTTATTTTGGTTTAACCCTGGTATTCTTCTGATGCTTTTTTTTTCCATCTCTGCAGACCCTTTTTCACAAAAGATAAACTGCAAGTGACTAAAAGTGACTAATGACAAACTTAACATATAAAAGGTCAATAGACAAGGTACAAGACATTGTAAATGTTTGAGTAAATCTGAAAGCCCTTTTTGGATTTCATTAAATAGGCTTAGAAAAATGTTCATACTTCTTATGTTGAACCTGTGTAAACCCAATATGATATGTAAACAAATACAAAGGAAAGCTTTACCACTGCTAACTGTTACTGATGTGGTGTACACAAGGTATTTATTCTGTGTAATCAGAGAACGCTTAACTAAGCACCTGTATTCTGAGCTGATACCTAATTTTTCAAACTTCCTAGAGTTTAGACTTAGTAATTATAAAGAATAACTACCCATTAAGGAATTAAACCAAGCCTGAGACTTGAATACTTCAGCTGCCCTCTTTAGAGGCTCCCCCACCATCCTGACGACAGGTTAAAGCCAATACATCGCACCTGCCACTGCAGGGGGCAAAGTTTCCTTTCAGAAGCAGAGTGACTTACCTGGTGGATCTGTTTGCCAGTGACTACACAGGGAGCACATGAAAGAAGAGGCCTCTAAGCGTGATGAAGGTGTGTTAATCTTTATGTATGCATATGAAATATAATGACTGTGTTGATGAGCAAGAAAAAGAAGTGTAAAACTTGCTTTAGCATGTTGTATGGAAGTACTGGGGAGAAAGAGTAAAGCAATGCTGTGTGACTCTGTGTTAGTGATGGTACTTTATTGCTACCCAAAACTTTGGAAGCTTTTCTGAAATGTCTGGAGACTACTTTGGTCCAGAGGAATCAAATACAATAGGCTGGTGTATGTGAGTCTGTTTGAATGTTTGCCCCAAATATTATAGGAAAAAAGTATCTGATCTACTTGGAGAGTAATTTTGTTCATTTCCTAGATGAAATATAGTGAAAGTAGTTTACAGGCACATAGTTTTCTTGCTGATTTTCCTGCTGTATGCTCACAAATTTATGGTAAGATTAAGGAACCTGTGACTTTAAATGACAGACATGCATGTTACTCCAGTACCATGAAAAGTTGTTCTCCTTTATTCTCTGCAGGGGAAGAAAAATTGTATTTCTTGTTCTAAAATGTTTGGATGCAGTGTGCCGTATTTTTGTAAGTGAGAATTTTTCCCATTGTCTAGCTTCATTAATCCTCATTGTTGACTTGGATTTGTTAATCCTTGACTGTTGATTTACGTGTCAAAACTTCATCATTCACTATGCCTTGAGTAATTGGTACAAAAGCACAGTCGTAACAATGAGCTATCCTACCAGACCCGTGGAAACTACTACTAGTGGTGAAACAGTCTCATGAACTAAGGAAGGGCAGGTCCTTAGCTGCTAGCAAAGCTGCAGAAACACTGATCCATCCAGTTACATTTTTTTTGTCCTTAAAAGTGTATATATTGACATATGCAGAAAGACTGTTATCTTTATTCTCTCTCTCTTTCTGTTTATTGAATTGTGATTTACTTCAGCTGAATTTCAAATGAAAGAATTTTCCTTTAGCTTGAGTGTTCACTTAAGCACAGTGAAAGGTATCATTGAAGTGAAGGGGAGATTCCATATTCTTGCTTTGGTGACAACTACCAATTATTGCTGAGTATTTTACCTGTAGTAGATGACTCAGAAGTCACAACTGGTACACACCAAACCACAACTTCAGAATGTGTTTTATCTGTTTAACTATAAATGAGCTAGAGCATTAACAACAAAGAAATCCTGCAGGTACATTTTGTTAGGTGTATTCTGTGACCAAGAATATTCATGACCATTCACACATTTTGACACTAAATACACTGAGGTGTAGAGTCAGTCTGAAAAACTGAAACAGCAAGCTCAGGTTTACTGTAAAATATGATTCTGAGATATGCTATAGGCTTTCTGTTGAGATATTGCTCTTATAAAATCCCAGGAACAGATTTTGGTTATGGATTTAATATTAAGAGAGAAAAAAATGATGATTCTGAACACAACTGTTTCACTGAGGCTCACTTAATTTTCCTCTATATGGTTTGGAGACAAAATACTACTAGCATTAAGTAGGCCCATGAAATTCTGGCTATGCCAGATGACAGACTTTTTACTGGCCATTGAACCAACAGCAGGTTGTATAATTTTGTAGCCTGAATGGTAAGAGATAACTTTCTGAGAAGAGCTGATCATAGGAAATAATTCTGGATTGAGTGATCCTGATTTAATTCAGTTTAAATTTAATAGAAACATAAACCAAATGGGTTAGTAATTACATTTTTTAATTATTTCAAAAGGGCAAGCTTTGAGAAATTAAGTGAGCTTGTCAGACAATTCAGCTATGCTGAAGAGCACAAGCTCTTCAGTGTCGATGAGGCTTGATGTTTTTGAGGTTTTTTGTTGTTAATTAAAAATGCATAGCTTTCCAGGGTTGTCTTTACAAACTTTTGAATTTCTTGCAGGAAATGGTTTCAAACCTACTGAGTGAATGGGTACTCAAGAGAAGAATATTACAAATATGCAGAGAGCCTGTAAGGAACGGAGAGACAGATTGATCAGAAAATAAATCTGCTTCAGAAGTCAGAAAGGTTAGAAAGCTAAGAACTGGCAAAAAACTGTTCTGGTAAAATTAAAACAACGAAAGATTCATACAGTAAAAATTAAAGATAATGTCTAGCTTTGATGGAAAAAATTGCTTGTTTTTCAATGGAGGCAACATTGAACTGGAAGAGGAGACAGGTTGTTCCATGATAACAAGTTCCTACACTAGGACAAAAATTAAGGTTATTTTTTTAAAGACTAAGAGACTTACTTCGTGATCTAGCATGTGGTGTGGTAGGAATTTCTAATAGGTGAACTGCTTTAGAAACAGCTATCTAGTTTCCTTCAATATTGTGATCCACAGCACTGTGCAGTGGCCATCTTAATCAAACAGTGTGATTTTTTTTTTTTTTTCCTTCATACTGTCTTGTATTGTTTAATTCCCTTGTAATCTAATGATCCTAGGTTTTGCAGAGTGCTACTTCCTCTGCATTCTTGCAGCCTGTTTTATCACTTCTGGGGACACCTGTTTCAAGGGTGCTGTAACATTACAGCTGTGTCAGGCAGGGAAAGACCAGTTAGGCTCTGAGTCAGCACGCTTGTGCTCTGTGCTGCATTTTTGTTTGTGTGCCCCAGTCAAGTATTCCAACGTGTACCTGTTAATTACTTTGATTCTTGATGTTCATGGATTACATTTAACATTGTCTCATAAGTTACTCTGTGGAAAATGGGTACAGAATGTTGCAATTCTAATTTAACATAATTTTAAAATAATCTTAAACTGCTAGTTTCTTATTTGTTGTAAATATGAAAACTCCCCCTCATTTTCTTGTGCCGTAAAAAGGGACTAGTAATTGTGAAAACAAAAGAAGTCCCATGCCCCATCAAAATAGAACTTAACTTTAACAAAGACTCTTGGTCTTTCTGAGTATGATTTTTATATATGAGGTTTAATGGAGTCCTTCATGCTGGAAACATCTTTGGAGACAAGTGAAAATAATCTGTCAGTTGCCATGGACACATCTATGTGAAAACCATACATTCCTCTTTTACCGTGTGACTGCATACTGATATGTCCTATATAGAACAGACTGACTGTCCCCAACTTAATTCCTAACATGCACTGTGACTTTTATGCAACTCCCTGCACAGCTAATTTACACAGCTTGCTTTCATTGCAAGCTGTATCAATTTTGGCAATTTCTTGCAAGAGACATGGCACCACAAGCTCAGTGATAGCTCATAATAAGCCAGTATCTTTGCTGTAAAGATAATTGTGAACATCATTAAATGAATGCTATGCCAGGGGGAATGGGTATCCTTCCAAGAAAGCTTTTCATTTATCCTGTGGTGTCAAGCACAACAAACAAACTGTAATCAGCCTGAGCTTCCTGTGATTTCTGGGATTGGAAATTTCTCCTACAGTGAAAATTCAGTACATTCATATATGAGGACAGCAGTGCATCCTCCACTTTCCAGTAGGACCCTAGAAGTCCTAGGCTAAACCTAGTTTGCTATTTGCTTAAAAAAAATCTATCCAGCCAGAGGCTTCCGGATGAAGAGTTACATATTGTTTTATCATTATAATAGTGTTAAAAATTGAGGTGAAGGGAATTGGGGGATACTGATAGATAGGAGTAATGTAGAGAATGTATTTTACCTCCCTAAAATTTTGCTATGAGGAACATAAATATATTATAAAGAATACAGTTATATATGTTATAAATCTAGTATAAATAAGAAATGAAATAGGAATAAACTGAGAAAATATTGCTGAGTGTATCTCTATAAATTAATTTACTATAAAAATTATTTTATGGGGACATAATAACAGTGTTTTGGTGAAAAGTCCAACTAATGTGTCACCACCTCATTCATCAGATACAGTGTATATGGTGCAATTTGGGAAAAGACTATGTTTAATTCATATTGATCCTACTCATTCTGGGGTAAAGGCAAGTTCTCAACTCATAAAAATGCTCAGAGCTCTTCTGAGGCCCTTGGAGGAATGACAGGTTACATGGGTATAATAGTGGTTCCTTGAGATTTTGGCCGAGCCAGGGCTTTAAAGAGCAGGAAATAACAAACTTGTCAGTCACATTACATGTACAGGAATGCACTAGCTGCCCTGTTATTCAAGTCACTATGGTAGCAGTATTCCCCCAGTGAAGCACATGAAAGAACAAAATTGTTGATTTATTCTACTTTATGAAAACATGTTGGTAATATTCTCTAAAAATTTTCATATAATTGTATTTTTAAAAAGGAAAATTCAGCTTATAGTACTGGATTTATTTAGTTAAGAGTAGAGAGGAATAAAGAAGCTCTCATTTGAAAAAATATGAAACCACAGTACTTATGTTGGAGACAATATGCCATCCTCTAGCTGATACTATATGACTCCTAGAAGTCTGTATGACAATGAAGGAGAGTCCACAGACCAAGAGGAATGTGTTTGTACTTTCCTAATCATAGATGATGGGATATTGCAGCCAGCTGGGCTGCCCTATGTTGATGTCGCAATGGCCTCATTAAGAAAATTGAATTGCCATAATGTAAGTATATTTGCCTCCATCTGCCTGGAAATTTCCTGAACCTTTAGTGAAAGCACTGGGGTGCTTGTCCAGAATCTGTTCTGCTGTTTTGCTTTGATCTACCTATTAAAGTGACTCTGCTTTGATCTGTGTAATGCTGACAAGACTGAGACTCACACTAAGCAGCCAGTTCTGCAGAAGATTTGGTGAAAGGCTTGTGCCAAAGCTGTTTAGCTACCTTACAATGAGACAGCATCAGCACTAGTGACCCTGAAGGAGACAGAGTGATATGGTCATGAAGGCAGTAATTCATTAATATGGTTACTATACTATAGTAATGTATGGCAAAGTTTAATGACTAGAGGCAGTTCAGCGTAAAAATGTCTGCTCATGTCACTTGTCTGCTTTTGGCTTTGTGCACTTGCAGCTAGAGGTGCTTTCCTCCCTTTTCCATTTGGAGGCATATAAGAGACTAAGATGCCAGCTGTGTTATATTAGAAAAGAGAATGTTCTAGACATGATGGTATGATTAACCAGATAAACTATTGTTAATTTAAAGCAGAACTGAAACCTTTATCATAATTCCAAGACTATAATATGTAAGAAGTGTTCTAGATTGGTTGGTGCTTCTCTTAGCTGCAGTTCAAAAGTAGAAGAGAGTTGTGTAGGCATTTCGGAAGTTGTTTGCTCCTGCAGTAGAGCTGGTGTATGGAGCATCTCTGTCCATATAACTCTCCTGCAGGCCTCCTAAAAATGGTAATTCCAGTTAATCAGGTTGTGTTTGGAATGCAGAAAGCCAGGAATAGCAAAGTTTTTTTGTCCTATGAGGAAAGGTGAGAACAGGAAAATGCAGTAGTATGTATCTCTCCTCTGAAGGCAGTAAAGGAAACTGTTAAATTATATAATGCCCCCCAAAAGTTGCAGGCAGAACTTTAAGGCACTTCTTCCTTCCTCTGAGTGATCCTGAAAGCTTCCATAAACTCAGTGGGATTCATCACATCCTTCTTCTGCCAAAGCAAGTCTGCTATCAGTTTATGTAATACCATGATAATATTGTGCCTATTAAAAATAGATTGTTACCAAAAACATCTCTTAGAAATCAATCTATACATCCCAAGTTCTTTTCATGATGTTATTGAAGAATTTTTGTACACTCAGATTATATTTTTAAAGCAATTAGGATTGCTTCACACCAAAAAAAAAAAAATGAACTAACCTTGTAAGTCAAAAGAAAAAGCCAACATAGAATTAGTTTTCATAATGTAGAACTTTTCTGGTGAATATTTTTAATTTGAGCATTTTTTTTATATACAGCTGAAATTTCTTGGTCAGTTAATCATCACTGATGAACAGAAGATTAATTTCTTGAGCAAACTCATGTGTAATGTGTTGGCATTTAATTCACTGCAGCCCTAAGGCATATCAGAGAATGGATGGAGCCATCTGGAAAAGGGGAAGGGGACTGTCTCCTGAGGGAATTCCATAGTCACCCAGATAAGTCTCTAGCAGATAAGAAGTTTGTCAGCGTCATGTAATCCTACCCCTTCAATACATTTTGGCACCACTCTACTTGTTTCTAAACAACTAGTCACTGAATTGGAAAAGCAACTTTGGCTATCTGCTATGTCACTAAGACAAAAGTGAGACCAGCTTTCTAGTTCTTTTGTCATTGTGATGTGGAACTGGAGGAGAGCTGTGAGGTCCAAACCAGATCATTACTATCCTTTTCCTTTCCCTACTTTACCACTCTTCTCACAGAAAAAGGACAGAAGAGTGTTTCATGCTGTCTAGGCAATGGAAGGTCCTGTCTCCCTGCCCAGATTGTCTCAACCTTCTGATCCAACTAAAAGTCAGTTTACAACTGAAATTAAGTACCCAGATACAAAACCAATTCAGAATCAGGTGGGAATGGAAGGACATAGTAGCTGTGAAATAATTGGTCTGATCAGGTCAAAGTCAAAAGGTATAATTGAAAATAAACTGCGCCTATTTTATTTAATTCAAAGGAAATTTAAAAAAAATGATGGATTAGAGCAATTGAAATCTAGCTCAGTAGTACTTTTGGTCTTCCTTAGACAAACTGGCTAACTGGAGGCTGCTTAAATACTCAATGAGGTAGCCAGAACCTGAGAAGTTAGCGATTAAGACATTAAAAGGAAATGTTCTGCCATTGATATTCTGAAGTGCGCTAAATCTCACAGGTCTTACTGCAGCATCTGCTTCCAAAATAACTAATGATGCAAAAGAAAGGGGAAGGAAAAAAGCTTAGACAACTTTTTATAAATAGTGAAGTTTAAAGAAAGAGAGATCCCTGAGGAAGTTTAGTGGCTAAACCAAATATTAATCCTTAGGAGCAGGCAAGAAGTTTCTAAGCTGTGCTGTGTAGTAAGACTAATGGTCAAAATTAGTTATCTGTAGTTTAGAATTCTGAGGAGAGTGAAGGATGGGTAAAAACTTCTTTGGTAATGGTGATCAGAAACCAGCAACCATCTTTCTCTTCAAAGATGCTTTTGTTTGTTGACTTCAGCTATTACTGAACTGGTGTAATTAGTACTGAGAAGTAAACTCTACAGCTGTATTCAGTAGTAGAACACACCCCTAGTGCTTTCACAGGTTCAGATTATTACTTTAAAAAAAAAAAAAAAAAAAAAAAAGGTATTTCCTCCAGATCTCTGAAATAACCTGAAACAAAGCTAAATCTTTCACCAAAGATCAGTGCTGTGTCATATTAAGATCCTGGTAAAGCAAGGATTTTGCATATTCTGTTCTGTTTGGGGTTTTGTATTCAGGTTTTAAAGCACACAGAACAGTGGCACTTTAATATTACTGAGATTTACAGCTGCACAATGACCCTTTTGTAAATTCATGATGATGATGATTATTGGTTAAGCCACATTGAGTTCCATTTTGATGCAATTATATATAGAAGAAAGTATTTGTTAATTGACTTAAGTGCTTTAAAATTTGAGTAAATTAAAATATCAAAACAAATAAATATGATCTTTCAGTAATTCTTTTACTATTACTTTTTAACAAACATATACCTCATTTTATCTTCATTCACGAAATCTTCTGAAACTGTAAAATGTGTAACAAAGCATATGTTTTGCAAGTACAAAATCCATTTTAACTCTAATTATATGTTAGTGCTCCAAAGTAGAGAACAGAGCTGAATGTATAGCTCACATCTTTTTCTAGTTGCTACAGTGAACTCTAAAAAAAAAAAAAAAAAAAAAGTGTAAAATCAAAATTACCAAAGAATCTAAACTATTTATTCAACTGAACTAATTACTGTTGAACAAAAGTTGAATTTTTTTTTAAAGTATGGACAAGTAACAGATGCTAGAATAAATTAATAACTTGCCATGAATGTTGTATGAATTTTTTCAAATTCTGCTTCTTCTACAATTTTAGAAGAACAATTTTTGTGCATTCTGAAAATATTCTTAATTCAAGTTCGGCTCCAAAGCTTTCAGATCAGAAGTTTACACCCTGCTCTTATCATTTCTGCAAATTCTCAGTCAGAAGATTGCTAAAACCCAATATCTTTGTGATTTTATAATTATTTCCCTGCTTGCAAATAGGAATGATATCTATGTTTCTTTATATTGTTGTGAGAGTCCTTGTTTGAAATTTAGGTGTATCTTGTAAAACTCCTTATCTGCGTATGAATGTTAGAATTCTAATATAGCAGAAGATTTTTCAGAAATTACCTCAAAACCTTCTTGTGACTAAGTTTACCAAAGTAATAAATTTTCTTTTGCATCAGACCAAATGTTATTGGTAATTTCCAGATGTTGAAACTGCCCCAGAGAAGATCTCTATCAGATACTGTCTTAAATTAACAACTGTGAAACTGCTGGTTATAAATCTCACTTACTTCACTTTTCTAGATTAGGAGAGCTGTATAAGTTCCTGGAGCAGTTACTCTGCTATCAGCATGAACTTACTGTCTATATAGTTTATTAAAATATCTTAACGATTGAAAAGGTTATTCAGACTGTCAGAAGCTGACTGAAAATTAACATGGAACCATTTTTATCTGTAGTATCATTTCACGGATACAGATCTTTTTGTACCATGTATTATACAAGCACAGAATTAAAAAAATGTTTTTTTCTGTATTCCAGTAGCATTATAAAGCATGAATTCAAGACAATTAATATCATGTGTTTATTCTTTAGACTTGGTCAACAGAACTCTGATATCTCAAATTCTTCAACTATAGTTCATATACAGTTACCTTCCAATTTTGAACTTAACTATAAAAAAATAACTGAGCTCTATGAAAATCTTCAAAGTTTCCTTTTTTAACTTACTAGTTTATCTCACTTCATTGCAAGTCATTCTTCAGACTTTGGACTTGCAACATCCAGATGTTGGTTTAGGTACAGATTCCATTTTATCTGAATCTCCAGTATATATTCTATTTTACTCTCATTCCATATAAAATTGTAGATTTTTAATTAAAAACATAAAATTCCAAAGTTACCTTTTAAATGTTGCTAGATGTATAGAGCTTTCTAGATTCGAATTTTTCAAACTATATCTTTCATATGACCTTTCAGTGAAGTGAAAAAAGGAGCACAGTTCAGTCATCTATCCTTTAAGTTTATTGCCTGAGACTCAAATGTTTTCAAAGAACAAGTGCAACTATATGATCATATCATATTAACTTCTTAACTTCATTATGCAGTTTGCTTGATTCTCTTTTATTACTAGGAGTATTGTTAGAAAGGGGGGGAAAAACAACCTGTGACTGTGTGTTCAGGCAGAGAAAGCAAGGTTTCAAGAGATACCACGCGTTTGTCCTGTTTACATTTGTTATTTCCCCTCAAGATGCTGTGTATAATGAATAGGAGGTACTGAAATCAATAAACATCCAATGACTACCCTTTAAAAAGGCAGTGAAGATATACTGACCATAAAACAAGGTTATGAGGAAAAAATGAGATGCAAGACTCTTGGAACTGCTGTGTCATAGCTTCCATAAATAGGTGGAGATTGTCTGTAAGCATTATGAAATGTTTCTTTTCCAGTCCTTTCTCACAGCCATGCAGCTTAGTGCCCTGGAAAAAAATTCATCTATGAGATGCAAATGCAAAAATTTAAGTAGCCACGAGAATAGTGTAAATTCATCACCATCCTTTATTTCATTTGTTATCTAATTAGAAGTTCGACTAAAGAAAATACAAAATCGTACCACTGAAGATCCAATGCATGAAACATATTAGGCTTTTGTCTTTGTAATCTTAGGGGAATGGAAACTGCAGACAGGAGGATTCCTCCAAGAGAAAAAGGGAGGAGTTGTTTGTTTAAATTGCTGTTGTGATTTGTTATCCATATAAGAATAATGGGAGGAATTGTCTTCCAGATAGCTAAAATTCTTTTGTAATAATTTTTTTTTAAACAGACATGACATGGACAGTTTCCCTATGGTAATGGAAATGCTGGTATTGAAGTTTCAGGTTAAACAATGTCAACCTCCATATTTGTTTATCACTTTGAGCAAAATATGGGACAAACTTCTTGATAGATAGCTAATGAACTTATAGCTGATGAGAATGATGGGTTTTCTGATAAAACCTATTGAAGGAGATGGAAGGATTTTAATGTCTTAGTCAAAGGCTATTTCACAACATTGCTTTTTCAACTTAGACCATATGTTCTTCATCACATATAGCTCAGGACTTATTGTAAAATACTGAAGGCCTTTCTTTTTCCCTCTTAATGCCTTGCCACAATTTGTAATACCACATCATTCATGGATCATATTTTAAGGAAGCACACATAAGACTTAGGTTCATTTTGTCTGTGAACTATTCAAGGCTTTCAGTGACAGAATTTTGACTGTTTCAAAACACAAAAAAACCCCAGTACTTGTCCTTTTTTTCACAGAAGCTGTCAGGTTCTGTGAAAATTCCCAGATCTTTCAGCAGTAAAGAATTTGTGTCAGACAGCATAATTTTTAAATTTCTTTTTGCGTATATAAGTTTAAAAATGTTTCTCTGCTTGAACGTTTATTTGGTTGTCTTAATTGGCACAGTTGTATTGCCATTTCCTTTATGAAGTTTTTATTATTTTACAGTTACGAAAGGTATAAGTATAAATGATGTCAGGTTTCCAAACCAGTAAGCAGTGTTACTCTTACAAGGGGTGTGAGTGTGTATAGGTTTGCTTTTTTGTGTTTTATATTTTGTTGGTTTTAACAACATTTATGTAAACTCTTATCCATTGCTATCAATCAGACACAATATATGCCATAAAGATTAGATGAGTCCCCATTCCAAGGCTTGCAAATAACTGCAACCAGTGCTTAAACCTTCTCTAATATGTTGGTATAATATATTCTGCAATATTGGATTATCCAGGAACAGGCTGAGCTTTATGAATCAACTACTCATTAAAATTGCTATGCTTAGCCTGGATGGGAGAAAGTTACAGCATCTTATATTTCCATTGACTCTGAGTCTACACTGCCAATGGGAATCGATTTAATATGAGCAGACTAGTTCAGTACTCCATAAATATGTGTGCCCCTCTTCGTTGGATATGTTTGGAATGGTGAAGCAAACAATAGCCACAGAAAGAGTATTTGCATTGTACCCCAACTGTTTTGGATGCCTGTGCATGTCTTGTCTCTATTTAGACCCTTATTATAGATTTGCCTGCACCAAACTAGTTAGCCATGCACCCGTAGCAGTTCAGGTTGCCATTTTCAAAATAACACTTGTAGTTGTCCTCTGTACCTGTTTGGCTCCTTCCCTCACATACTGTGGCACCAAGGAGTTGGCGTAAGTCTCTCACTCAGCACTCTTTTTTCTCCTATGGAAGCTTCTGGATCACTACCTGTCATTCCTGATCTGTAAAGCAATGTTCTCTCAAACCTGTTTAACTCTTGTATTCCAGTGCACATGTGGGGATAGAGCAACAATTGCAGTATTCATCTTGACTTCTAAAACCTATGCTTCCTTTGCAACTCTGTAATGAGATAGGTCAAAAAGACACAAAATACCTTTTTTTAGATTCTTTTGTGATGGAATATTTTATTTTAACAATAGCATTAGAAGGGAATAAGAATGCCATTTCTACATGGAAAATCCTGGTTTTCCTACTATCCAGCAACATCTAGGAGCTGCAGTTATACATTTTATATTTTATTTTCACTGTCTTTTCTTCTTTTTAAAAAAGTCCCAACATCTCTTCAGTCAGATCTCTGTGACTTTTATATCCCATGCATCTGTTATATCACATCAGGTTGCCATGGCAATGCTACAAAAATATTCAGAATCACAAGACGTTCATGAATCATTCTAGCCAGGTTTCTGAAATTAAAGATAAAACAAGTAACTTAAAAGTGACCCTGATGTCTGTGTATCTCTTGAGACTTTACCACTAAAGTTTGGAGATCAGTTCCCAGGACTAACGATGATGTCCATTTACAGATGTATGTGTATACTGCGCATGTTGATATAACAGCAGGGCTCATGCACTAATTATACTTTAGGGGCTTTCTTCCCTTCTCCCACGCCAGCCTCCTCTATTAAAAAGCACAAGTTTTAACCACATATGTATCTTCAGTCACAATTCAGTTTCTGTGCAAAAGACAAGCACAGTAAGGTCATCCCGACTCCTCTGTTTCCCTCTCTTCAGGCATTGTCACTTGTGCTGTGCCGTTCTCTACAGATGCTTGCATAAGCTGCTATTAGAGCCTTCATTAACGGATGGAGGTTCAGCCTTACGGGTAGTCCCACTGAGAGATCTGTAGACTGTCCTTACTGCAAAAAAAAAAGTGTTTCCTAATGTCTTACCTGAATCTTTCTTCTGGAAATTTATTGCTATTATTTCTTGTTCTGTTCCTACCAAATGACAAGAAGAGATTGCTCCTTTGCACTCCCCAGTGCTCTTTTATATATAGGGAAGACTCTTACCATATTTTCTCAGTATCTATTCAACTCCCTGTGCAAGAAATATGCACATTTAGGACCTGTTTCTAGATGTTGTGTCATTCTTCTTGTTCTCTTCTGGATATTCCAACTGACACTTAGTGCCTAAAATCAGATCTTAAAGCATCAGCTGGGGTGTTTTCGCTATCAGTACAGGAGCGGAAAACTAACTTCATGTCTCTTACAGGACTAACTATTTCTATATCATAATACAGTGACTGGTTTTATCTATCATCATAGAATCACAGAATGGTTTGGGTTAGAAGAGACTTTAAAGCCCATCTAGTTCCACCCACCCTGCCATGGGCAGGGATGCCCTCCAGTAGACCAGGTTGCCCAAAGCCCCATCCAGCCTGGCCTTGAACACTTCCAGGGATGGGGCATCCACAAACAGACTACATCCCAGTGTGTTGCAGATGTCTGCAGCAGTTATATCAGAAAATTCTGGAAACCAGAAGTTTTGAATAAACATTACTGTCTCTGATGAAGTGCAGCTTTCTTTCTAAACTAAGGTCAAAACCAGCACTTCAAACAGAAATGAAAATTTGTGTGAAGTCAGAAAGGAAGAAATCATAGGAGACAACAAGGAAACATCACCCATTATGTTCCAATTCACAAATCTTTAGTGCAGGTCCTGTGATACTTCTTTTCAAGACCGGGTTTCCACTGAGGTTGGTTGACTTTGCCACTTTTCCTAACCTGATTCTTAGTGATTATTGTATTTAAGAAATCTTTTATGTAATACAGCTGAACTAATGAGCTGGTCCGGAGCATTATTATTTCAGAGGAGCCTTTTCCAGCATGCTCTTTTTCAAAAGTCCTTTAAACCTGTGCTAGAAAAGCAGCTGTAGCTTCAATATGGTTGTTTTGCCCATAGCTATTGCAAGTGGTGCTTCTCTGCTACTCTTAGCTCACACATTTTCTCTTCATATGTATGTGCATGTGTTTGTCTGGAACTCTCCTCATGGTGTGACTCAGGATCACATGCATGTTGAAACGTTGCTGCTTTTTATAAGGTTATTAGCCTTGCTTTTGACTTTTGTTAAATCTGCTCTGTTGACTTTTCTTATAGATATATTGCAAATAAATATTCCTCATGTTGATAATCCCCTGGAATGCCAAGAAAATTAACTATAGAGCAGAAGATATCACAGCAGTTGAAAAGCAATAATTATTAGCAAAATTATATTAATATGTAATTTGAAACCTGAATCACGACTGCTCAAATGTGTTTGTTTAAACTCTAGAATGTAGCTTTACTACTTTTTTTTTTTTTCCAATGTTCTACACTGATTTTGCAATTTTTGAACTATGTTACAATTGGTGGTTTCTAAACAATATTTGATAGGAGCCATAATTGGAATTATAAGTTTATTTAAAGTGGCAGGGTCCATGTAGAGGAAAAAGCTGCTCAAAAGAAAAAAAAAAATCATGTTAGAGGACATCACCATCTTGTAAGATCTGTATCTCCGTATGTGTTAATTATGTTTTAGGAAAAAAAATACCTGATTTAGAAACAATATAAGGAAATAAAAATCTAGAAATAAAGTTTTAGTGTAGGCTTTGCTTATCGCACTCCTTCATAAAGAGAAACTTCAGTTTAAGCCTTCAATGGAATAATCTTTACTGACTCTATTTTTTCTTGAGTGTTAACATATTATTACAGCTGTAAAATACTGGGAAGGATACTTGACCTAAAATGCATTGTTTCTCAAAAGTTTAACAACATAAACTTCTTTTAACTTATGTTATTAATTGAATGAATTATTGAATCAACATATTGCTAGGGTGTCTGATGTTAAAACTGGTTCCTATATACCATTAGGGAAATAAATCATTACTTTCTTTAACAGTTCGAGTAGAAATTCTTACTTTAAGGTAAGTGTACTTTAAGATAAGTCTTTAAAAAAAGTAATTTGAAAGATCAACAGAGTTACTGTAGAATAGAGAAATATTTAAAGATGTTTTCTGAAGAGACAGCAAGCCTTTGTATGCTCCAAGACTTATGTTCTTCACAAGTTTTAATGTGACATTCCCTCACAGGTCTTTTGCAGTGTACATGTTCGTATCTTCAGAGTAGTCTTCAGTTTGACAAGGAATATTTCCAAAGCTCATCAAGTCTGATTTGAAAACTTGCACAGTATTTTCAGCTATTAAAAACAAAACAAAACCCAACAAAACTTTTTTAAGTCCATATTTCATATTCCTCTTTCCCTTTGTCTCAAATATATTAATTTTGTCTTTTTGGAAAGATGTAATTTAGGTCTTTGAATTGTAAGATTATTTCAAAGTTTTTAGTTTATTTCAGTCCTTTTAAATATGGACATTTCCTAGCATAAAAAAATGTTATACTTAAAAGACATTATTGTAATCCAAGTGGCCATTTTAGTAAAAACTTTCAGGACTTCCATGAAATCATACGTCATTATTGTTTTTGATGTCTTGTCTTTCAAGGAATGATGTTTGCAAAATTGCATTAGTAGAAATAAAAAGGGAGTAAAATCATTAAAAGGAATGTGACAAAGAAGCAGGAAAAAGAATCTATAATACATTAACTACTGTAGAAGGGTTGCTAGGCTTGAGCACAAATTATAGACCATGTGTTCCTATTGACATATATTTATAAAACAAGGGAGAATAAAGATAACATTCGGCCTGTGCTGCTTTTGCAAAATTTTTTTTTACATGATGGATGAGAGGAAAGATGAAAAAGAGTTTTACTAAATAGTGTAAACCTAGAAGATAAAAATCTAAAATTGAGAAGCCTATTCATTCTCTCCTAAAAGTGTTGCATTTTCTCTTTGAAAATGTTCACTATCAAAGTTTTTCAGCTAAAGAAATGGCTTTTGATACGTGTATAAAAGCTGGACTTTAAACAGAAGTAAGTATATCAGGAAATACATAAAATTACTTGGAATCTTGGTCAACACATCAACCTCTTACCCAAGCAAAACACTTTTACTCAAACTATTTATGACTATATGCAAAACATTGTAAGTTCCAGAAAATGATGAATTAGACTGCTTATAGCTTCCAGAAGCATGCAATACCTCCAGAGCTTTCACCTTCTCACAAATAAGTATCAGAAATTACATCATCAATATGATGGAACTCAAAATTTATTTATTCTGTGTTCTACAAAGACTACAACTAATTATATTTTCATTGACCTCCCTAAAAGATGTCTGCTGCTCAAAATGTTTTGAATGTATCTAGTGAAAAAAAGGATATGAGACAATATTCGTAGATTCAGCAGGTTTTACACAAATAATGTCCCTTGAAAGGGGAAAAATAGAGGGCATTTAGCATTTCCTATAACCTCCAAAGGTAACGTGCCTGCTTCACATCACCTATTTTAATTATCTTTCACCAGCTAAGATGGGTTGTATTTTCCTTTGCAGGACTGAGCAGGTAGAAAGCAAGTCCCACATTTGAGAAAGGCCAGTGTAAAATATCTAGATTAAAGGTTATTGTTTCTATGGTACATGCAAATATGGTGTGTGTGTATATGTGTGTGTGTATATTTTAAATATATAGATTCATAATTTTTAACTTTATATTGTTTTCTGATGCTGAAACCATTTGTGTCTAAGCAGAGTAATATATCTATAAAAATCTATAAATCTATCTATAAAGATTTGTAAATCTATAAATGTAAAAATGGGATATATTTATGCTCTGTATCATAAGAACAATCTCACTTGCATCATAACATTTGTCTGTCATTTACTGTATCATTTGCATTCTTTGTCATAACCACAGTACTTATTCTGCTACCATATAAAATTCTCCCTACTTCCATTCAGCAGGAAGCTCTTTTCGCATGTGAAATCAATAATGATATCTTACTACCAAACAGCTAAAATTAGTACCAGAGATGTCTACCAGTCATTCAGATCTCCTGGTTCATATTTTTTCTTTTCCATCTACAATTAAGAAAACAATGGCAATTACTAAAAAATTAGTTAGTTCTACCACAATATCGTATGTTTATTAACCACAGAAAGTCAAAACACAAATATCTCTGAATGGTGTCTGTAGATATATCCCAGTATCTGGAGACTTTAGTATTGTTTGTGTTCTTTCTATGCATTGACTGTCTGTGCTTATGCTCCAGTACATCCAGCAGAGTTGAGTCATCAACATAATCCATGATTCATGATGCTGGAAAAGAACTGAAAGACTTCTGAACTGTCTTCAGGTTAAAAGAGCTTCTTTGCCCAAGTTTTAATAGCTAGATAGAAACACACAGGTAGAAACTGCAAGAGCATTGTCCTTTACTCTGGAGACAGTTAAGACAGACCTCAACTTTTCCAATAGTTTTGTTTCTCCAGGTGGAATGTCTGGGTTGTTTTTTGTTTTCTGTGTTTTTCCAAAGTGCTTGGTTATGTTCAATTCCCTTATACAAACCTTTAAGGGATTTGTGTGCATATATGTGCATGTTAGAGAGACAAAAAGGAGGTGGAAAGAGCAAGAAATAGCCTGTATTTATATAATCCTTCAAGAGGTGGGGAGGGGAGTAAATTGATATTTCATGGATTTTTGAGTGCTAAATAGCAAGCAGTGCTATTTTGGTGGGATTTTATAATTTGTAAATTAGTTTTGTAGTTAATATTATGCATAACATGCATTTGTTTTTTCCATAGAAATTTTCATCATTAAGGCTAGCTTCTGTTTCTCCATGTGTTCCTTCATCTGCTACTCAGCCAGCAGTACAGGTATCATCATTTCTAAGCCCTAGATATGCTTATATCTGAAATGTCTTTCCTGCTTTCCTAAGCCTTCATGAATTTAATTTACTGCCCTTTAGAATGTCCTCCAAATGGTACCTATTTAGTCAGCCTATTGTAAATTTTTTGTTATTTAATAGGTAAATCTGCAGTCTCTGTTATTTGCAACATTATAGGTTTTTGTTGTTGTTTCTGTTCTGTAAACTCTGATTTCTACTGTTAAAATTTATTTATATGTCACAAACCTGAAAGCTAACCAAAAAAAGGGTGAAAAATAACTTATGCTGTGGTCCAAATATTGATGTATGCATGCATATGAAGAAAAATTATACCATTCATTTTTAAATTTTACATACAAAATCCATATAGAAGCTAAATTGAAATATTTTGTTTGGGCAGGCACAAGAAAAGAGGACAAAACATGAGATAGGAAAACTCTAACAGGCAGTAGCTTAAAGAGGCTGAGCTCTCCTTGCTAGGCAGTGTTGTTAGCTCTCCTGACAACAACAGAAACAACAGCCACCAATGACATAATATTTACAGAATATGAAGGGATATAAGCATAACCCTGATATATTTGGCCAAGTATTTAGCTAAAATTGTCAAGAGCAGCTGCAGATGTCTTCAATTTCAGTGACTGGTAGTCTTTAAATGCATTGCTATTTTGTCTCTTCAGTGGAAATGGTTTGTTTTTTCAGTTCCCCAGAGCTGCTGGAACTGATTTTTATTTTTTTTTTTTTAATCAGGCCAATTTTTTTATTTTCATCTTTAAAAATAGGTTCAAGACCCCACCTGTATGAAAAGTTATGCTGAAGTACTAAATTCTGATAAAGTCATAATCCCTATTTATTTAATGTTACTTTTCTTATTTGGTCCATTTTGGTGGATAAAGAGATGTTCTATTCTTGCATATCACCTAAAACTGACCTCTATTTGCAGTGGTTTATTTGATCCTTGACAAAAGTTTTTCTTGATTCAGTAATCTCATGTATTTCAATTACACCCCACATACCATTTTCATATATTCTGACATAGCAAGGGATAGTTATAGTTACATCATTTCATGTGTGTGTTTGCGTAACATGGCTTCAATTATTTATTCATATGTCCCTGAATTCAGATAACACAGAACTGAATTTGACCCACTACGTATCTTCCAAAAAACTACTGAATATTCAAGTGGAACCAAATGGAAATTGAAAATCTCTCTCTTGATTATTTATTCTTATAATCAACTACTCTCCATGGAAAAAGTATCCACTTTATTTCTAATTTGCATTAGTATGTTTTAAACTTCTACTGACATTGCTCTGACTTTAACTTTTTATTTAAATTCTCTGGGTTTTTTTTATGTGAAGGATTGTGACCTAGAAACCACAGTTATGGTTACTTTGAGGGGGGGGAGGTGTGGAAATCAAGTTGATAAGCATACTATGGCAAACATAACAGTTAATTGGCCCTATATATATATATATATTTATTTTTTTTTTTTTTGGGGGGGTGGAGGAGGTATTGTTATGTCCAGAAGCATTTGTGTTTATTTAATCTATTTTTATTCTATGATGTAGTGTAGAAAAGGAAAGTCAAAATCTCAAAAAACATTTGAAGAAATTCAGTACATTTTCTTGTAAAAAATATTTGGATTTTGCTAATCTGCTCTATGCAGAGAGATTTTCTTTATTTCTGCACAATATTGTGAAGAACAATTAACTGAAGGTATTAGCTCCAGTTCTGATGCTCTACTTGCTGAATGCAGAAATGTAACTGATAGAAGCTTTAATGTTTATCATATATTTTTAATATAAATTTTAATTTTTAAGTATATATATTTAATATATATTGGTTTTGTATATAAATATAGTAGATGTAGTCCAACTGTCCATATCAATACTGGGGTGCAGGTACACTCTGCAGGACACCATTCACCAACTGTGTGCCCTGATGTCTATGAGCATATGGATAAAGAAAAAAACATGAGTATTTTTGACTAATAGAATAGGATTTTGACCATCCAGTCACACTTCAGTCTACTTATGTAACAAATATTTTTATCAAAGCCAAAACCTTTACAAGACGCATTTCCTATGTTTCACTGGTGCTTTGTTCGTTGATATCTGGTTATTCTTAAACCCTTAGTTTTTTCAATAGCAGAGTATTAGGGAATATGATCCTTCTTTAGTTATCTTTCATGGTCCTAGTTACAGATTGAAAATCATCCACTTTATCCGTGGTTTGTTTTTGGTGGGGTTTTTTTGTTTGTTTTGTTTTGTTTTTTTCTTGATGCACTTTCCTAGATCTTAAGGAACTTTGTCCCCTTTGAAGTATTTTTCTGTCCTGTGCAAATCTTTCAGCATTTCAGTGATTTTTCCTTCTTCATTACACTTTTCTAGTGTTCATATTTACCACTTACCCTTTAACTGAAGCTCTGAATGTGTCTGTAGATCTTTCTCAACTTCAGTCTTTCCATAGTCATTTGGAATGTATTTCTTGCATTCTTCCAGATGATTGATTCTTTTTAAAATTTCACCAGACTTTTCAAAATAATGAAAAATTTAACATTTAGAAATATATAACACTCACTACTCTCTCACAGTTTCTTCAGATTTCATTATTTTCCATGTTCTAATACTCTCCTAGTTTAGAACAGATTCTTCCTTCTCATCAAATCGTTGAGGCTTTGGCAGAAGTTTGCAGAACTCTGTAAGAAGTGTTTCCATATGTTTTCCCTTTTCATTTTCCCCTCATAAATATTGTGTCCAGCATACTTATCTCTTATCTGAGCTCATGCAGCATCCTACCTCTGCTGCCCTGAAATATGTTCTGGTATTAATTTTCACTAATGTACAGAACTAGTACTAAATTTGGGCACAATGACTGATGGTATAGTAAGTGTTAATTTTTAGGAAGTTTTAAAATACTTTGACTCGTCCAATATTTCCCAAGAAGAGAGCCATGGAACAAAATTGTGCATGCAGTGTTATCTAGAGAGCTATAAAGAAGATAGCTGAGCATGCAACAGCTAGAAATATGAAAAACTCTGGGGAGCAGGAAATATACATTTTCCATTTTATTTTGTCATAATAAAATGTAAATGCTTCAAACGAGCTGCTCAGATTGATATGTTCACTAAAAGCCTATTGTAAGCCTCTTACTGCTTTACAATTAAGTCGCATTTAGTAATGTATAATTAAAAAAACAGTTTTCTAGTTTGTATGTACCTCTTACTAATAATTCCCATGGTAAAGAAAAAATAATTTTTTCAGCCTAAATTTCACTTAATTTTTGAGATACAAGTCATCTAGCAGGCTGTGTGTCTATTTTTTCAGTACTGAGAAACAAGATGCTAAAAATGATAAGCCATCAATTTTGTCTGCTTGACTTGGAATCTTTTCAAAGTGGGAGGATCTAACTTTATTCAGAATGTGCTGAGTACCAACCCACAGAAATATGGCTTGAAAACAAAGGTTGCTTTTAAAAAAAAAAAACATCCTACCATAAATGTATGTCTTTCTGCTTGTATTTATAAGATTTAACAATATAGACAGTGATTTGCTTTTATTTCAGCTGAGAAAAAGGAATAAAGGTCAAAATAGTATTATCACTCAGAAGTTTTGCTAGTTGCATTGTAGAGCATTAATTATCTGACAAGGCTTTAAGGGTCTGATCCATGTCCATTGATGTGAATAGAAAAGATACTTTAATGTTCTTACGCAATTCAAAAATCACAGGATCAATTCACAGTAAAGATCAAAGATTCTTTTGGACGTTTCGAGCATCCTCCTCCCCATGCCCCCCTTTCCCTCTATGTTTTAAACTCTCTGCTGGTTTGGGTCCCCCTCCCCCCCACCTCTTTTTTTAATGCAAACTGATGATTCATAGTGAGGACTAAGAATACTTTATTCCTTTCTAAAATGACAGCACTAGATTCTGCAATCTAGCATAGCTGAGAAGGATGTACTTGAACAGAATTTAAAAGCTACTGTAGATCTTTGTACTATGAAGTGGTAGTTTTATTTATTATTATTTTTAATCCCACTGCCTTAAATGGTTCAAATCTTTTATCTTCAGATATGATTACTCACTTTCTTATTGTTTTAGAAAATGAGGATAATGCAGAAATGCAAATGCACCGTTGTCTATCGGGTTTTTTACTTTAATTCTGAATTAAAATTACTTGAGGATAGCCTTATTAACTAAAACTGCCTTGTTTTTTTAGTTGTGGGGTGGTGGGTTTTTTTCTCCTTTCTAATCTTAATGAGGAGCTGTTTTATAGAGCTACACTCACTTTCACCACATCATTAGGGTGCACACTTTGTGGAATAAGTATTTTAAAATTAAGGTCATGGGATTTCTAGGAGATTGAAGTGTTAATTCATCATACTATATGTCCATCTGTTGGAAAATAAGATCATAAGAAGCTCTAGAAGAAAATGACACTTCTTCAACTGTACAATTTTTTTCTAAAGGGTCTTGGTTTCAAGCATCTGTGGTGCTGGCTCACCCAGTCACTGTATTCCTATTGAGATTGTCTATTTATCTTTCTTTCAAACGTGATATAATGGCATAACCCTTAGGTTCCTGAAAACTACCATGGCCTGTTGGACTGCGTGTGTCATATTACCCTCCCTATTCTGCCATAACAGCTTTATCATATGGTACCCAGACTTAAAACCCCCATGATTAATAGTATTGCTGGGACATACTAAGTGCTTGGCACTTGGAAAGAGATCAAGAGGAAACAATCAGATCTTCATAAACAATTGATGTTTTCCCCCCTCAGATTAGGGCTATTTTTATTCCACTGCTGCTAGAGAAGGGTAAATAATAAAATGACCAGATTGTACTGTTCCAGAGAAATGTTGTGTTGCCTTAAGTGTATCTTTAGTCGTCTTTCAAATGCCAGTATGTCTGAATGTCACAGGCAGAATCCTCTTATGAAATGCCACTTCAGCAATTATCATTTGCAAAGAAGGAAGTGCAGAGAAGGAGATGAGAACTGCAAATCAGTTTGGCTTTATGTTCTAATTAAGATTTTGATCAAACATCCAGTTATCTTTCCTGATCCCTGCTGCTAGATACAGAGGTTGAGAAAGCTTTGATGTGAATATGAGTAAAGGATCTTCCTTTGAATGTTATGGAAAGAAACAGGCTCTCTGCTCCCAAAGAACTATGCCTCCTGGAATGCAGGGCTGCTGCAGCCCAGGGTAACAGGCTGTCCCTGGTGCAGACCACCATCTCCAGGCCTGGAGCCTGCATTTAGGGCTGTCAGACATGTTCTGGACACAAAAGCACTGCCCCATCCTGCTGTGGTTTAAGTCCTCCTGCCTTCATTATCCCTTGTATTCTCTTCTCCTACTGTGACACAGCATGAGAAAACAAACTCTTGGACATAGGGGTTAATGAGAGGGAGGTACTAAAACACATTGACTTTTTTTCCCTCGTGCCTGGAAATCCTGACATGTGTGCAATTGGCATGATCTTAGAAGACTGAGGATTGAAATTTGGATGATCTTCCAGTTGGCCTTAGATTATTTTGTGTTTCTCAATCCAGATAGTCAAGCATGTCATCATCTTTATTACCTCTCCTCACAACAACCTACTAGATTCAGTATTCAGTTATTTTTGGCTTTTACATGAGGTACAGGGAGGTTAAAGCCAAAAATCACTTAGTTCAGATTAATTATGTGCCTTTAAAACTATCTAGCAGTAGACATTAAGAGGTGCAAGGACTTTGACAGAATTCTGAGGGGCAGAATCTCAGCCTACATGTTCAGTTCAAGGTCAGATGGAAAGTCTGTGATTTACATACACGCTCTAATCTCTGGGCAGTCCTTACTTTCCAATTCAGTCATTCCAGCAGGCAACTGGAACTAAGCCACAAACATACTCGGCGACTGAGGTTAGTTATTTTGGCTGGAATTGATGCAAGGAACACCGCATATTGCAAGGCAAATGCTCTGTTAGCAAAAATAATCACATTTCAATGCTCTGTTGCTGAAAATTTGTGCGCAAATTCCAGCTATGTTAACAATTCTGAGACAAAAATGAAAACACATTTGAATAAGCTTCTGTTTTGCAGATAATAATAATGATAGGACATGCTAAAGAAAATCCAGTAGAGGTAAGCATCATTGTGGGAAAATTCATTGGATGAAAATGCTATTTACTTTCCTTTCTTAGAATTTAAATTCACATTTTTCAAAGGAAATCATTATTCAAAATTATACTTATGGAAGATCATAAGTCTTTCCCAAAGAAAAATAGAGATGTTGCCAGCTTGTCTTAGTGGAAGAGAATAGAATTAGAGGAGATTAATTTCAAGATAGTAGTTGCAGAATGTGTACTCAGTCAACTTAGATGTGAAAAATAGTTTTATGGGCTTTACACCAATTAAAAAGAGTTGGAATCACAATTAAGCCATTGGTAACATTTTTTGAAATATAAAAGATAATCAAATGCTTGGTTGTACAACCAGATGTTAGCCATTTGTAAACTCTGAGCTATAATTCTGCCCATAGTTGTAGAGTAAAAACATGGCTGCTCTGTTTCAGTAGTACACACTAACAGGTTATCCTAAAAGTGAATACTCATTTTGTTGTGCTGGGTCACTGAAAAGTTACAGCTGTGTTAGAACATCCCGTCCTGTTACTTGAGAGAGTTATTGTGATAGGCTGATCAAACCCCCCAAACTTTAAACTGAGCTTCAAGAATTTCAGTGGCAGAATGCCTATCCTCATGGTAGCTGAAAGCAGTCAACAACAGTCTCAATGTGGTGTGCTTGTATATGAAGACCTGAATCTGGGCTCATGGCTGGTGTATCTGGACCGATGGAGAAGGAAGAGAGCTGTCTGCCTGAGAACCCATTTTGTAACAAGACCAAAACAAAGGTCCCAAGTCTGATACTCGAGACAGCTTCAAACTTCTGTATTCAGGCTGTGGTAGGCAAGGGATGCTTAGTTTGACTCCTGTAAATTTTGAACACAACCATTCCTGAAGATCACTGCTCATGTATCAATGTTGTATTTTAAGTCCATTTTACAGCAGTTCAGAAAAAAGTGGACAACTTTTGCTCTTGTTTACCCAGAGATGAAAGCAGGAGCACTATTGATGTTGGCAGTTCCACAAATTGATTAGAAAAGGACTGCTGCATTAGTCATTTCTTAGAAGAGGCACAGGGCAGATTTATCTTAGTCACAGGCTGGTTGGGTAATGTGACTAAAAGCACAGCACATCAGAATATTCAGTCCCTTAGAGATTTGATATTTTCTGTTTTGTTTTTATTGTTGAGCTTTATTTAGGATGTATTTTACTGTGTATTCACAAGTATCTGTTGATGTGCATGAGTGTTTTCACCCATGTACTATGTTCAAATTGATTAAGAAATTATTGACTATCTTTTTGAAAACTATGAACAAACAACAAAATTATAAGAACAACTTAAAACTTATTTGTATATCAAATCAAATGAATGCTAGAGGTGAAACAACAATAAAAGGGTTGTTTACATGACTTATGAGGTAGTCTATGAATTTGCAAATAGATGTGCTGCCATTGTGAAGATTTATTATTTATTAGTGTGGTATGCATTAAATAGGAGTGATATTAAGCTAAAAAGATTTGAAGTTAATACAGGTTTGTTGCTTCTTGTAAAGTATTTATAGCAAATAACATGTCATTTATTAAAAACTTTAAATAACCTGATTGCTTTTGTACTGTGAATATTTGAATAATATCTAGTGTTTAAAAGAAATTACTATCAATTAATATAAATAATTTATATTTCAAAAACCATGGGGAACAAACATCACTAAGTGATAAAAGCAATCAACATCTCTATAAAGATATTACATTATTTGATGGTCTGCTATTATCTGGCTTCTGAAAGGGAAGATATTATTCTTTCAATAGTAGATAAATTAAGCGTTTCCTTGAAGTGGTCATTTTTCAGGTACAGGCTGTCAGTTAGACTTAGCCAAGTTTTTCTAAGCAAGATAATGCTTAACATTTAATGATGTGATGACTAGTCTCTGGAATTCCGTATCTAATGTATATTGGAGAATTGAGCCATGACTATTCTCACAGATTCAGTGTATTTGCAGTAAGTTACTCTTGTATATATCAAGTACGCAAAAGCAATTCTTTACAACTCTGAATATACCACCTTTGGGGCTGTATGGCTGATTTGGTAAGGGATTAATTGAAAATTGAAACAAATGTAAAAATAATCCATATTTTAAAACATTGGTCTTGATAGAGTCAAAACCATGAAGTATTAGTTTTGCTCCTTGTGTTCTAGCAAATTATATCCTTACCTAGAAAAGTAATTTCACAGCATTAAACTAGAGATACAGGCATTTTATTCTTGCAACTAGTTTCTACCCACATATAGCAGAACTTCATAAATAATAAGCCAGTTTTGCTTTAAATTTCAAGCTACTGAGTACACAAAGTAATTATTTCACTTCGTCATTGTACTATAAGCTGCAGTGGTAGCAAAGTCACCTTAACAATATGAATACAAAATATGTTTAAGTCCTGTAGTTGAAAAATTTTGTACAGGAACTTGGATACTTTATGTAGTTTTATTCTTTTGTATATTAAGTGAATAATTTCCCTTGAACTGAAAATTAATGGACTGACAAAAGTCCCTGATAACATTTCAGGCATTATGTGAAGTATATTCTATCCTGGCTCACTGTAAAGCTTGGATGTAGTCTCTTTGTCATGCTTGTTTAGGTTCTTGGCTCATCTACCAAAGAGTTCAATATGTGTTCCAGTCAGTACCATTAATGGTGTGGTTATGGAGATGTGAAATTGGAGTGTGATTCTTCAGGGAACACCTACACTGTCAGTATGGCTCTTTGTTTTGCTCCTAGGATCTATGCACTTACCATTATACAGTCCAACTTGCCCCCTGGGTTCCCTTCTGAAGTGAGTCAGCTAAATCTCTCTATGGGAATCTGGGCACAGCTGACCACATAGGCTCAAGGGTTCTTCCAGAGATGTCGAACATTCTGCCCGCACAGCTTTGGTTCCCGCTGCCCAGGGTTTTCTCAGGCGCTATTTCAGCTGCTCCAGGATTCTTGCACACCCTCCTGCCTCAAAGCCAGGGCATTTAGTACCCACTCAAAGAGTTAACCTACACAAATACTTTTACAGGCTACAATGTGGAATGCTCACAATTTTAGGCAATTGAACCAAATAAAAGAATACAAAAATAATTCTCTTTTGCTGGGCCACAGGGACATCATGGCATATATCTGGACATAGCCAAGTCTGCCTTGGAAACTGATAGCTATGGGCAAGGTGAGCACAAGATCATCCAAACCAGCTGGTCCTGGCACAGTTCACAGGCACAGTGGACTTGGGTAAACCAGATCCCTTCAAACTGAAAACTGAATCCCCCTCTCTTAGATTTTCCTATCTGAAAGAGAGAAATGAGCTCTCTGCTACTATCACGTAGTTCAATGACAGCACAAGCAAACTGTCTGAGAACCCGAAACTGCTACTTGACTCAATTTTACAGAGAAGCTGAGAGAAATCAGTAATGTTATTTGGTCAGGTCAGAAGAGGCTTGAGATGTGGTTTTAAAGTAGTTAGGGATTAAGTAAAGATGACATTGACAGTTTTAATATCTGATAAAGAAAATGTTCCAAAGGAGGGCAAACAGAATATCAAAGACAGATGGATAGAAAATGCCAGTAAAGAGGTGCTAAGGTAAGTGAAGATCATGAGGAAGAAATACAACTATTAGGAGTCAGATGACAGCCAGTGAATTTTGAATGGTCAATGAAGAAGAAAAGCCTGAAGACTGTATAAGGGTTAATGATATTGATATAAAACCTGAAATGATCTCATAGAAATCCTATTGCCAGAGCCTCAAAAACTGACCATTCTATTTCCATGAGAATACTGTTTGAAATGCACAAGTGGGCTGAAAGAAAAAATTTGATTTCTTGCTAGGTGTAGAGTAATATATAAGAAATATCAGCTAATAGGTTACAGTGTGTGATGGCCACAAGTATAAGCAAAGCCATATTAGCGAAATGAAATCAGTTAAAGCCAGTGGGACTCTGGTGGGTCAGATTCAGGCCCCAAAAGTACAGCTGAGTTCCAAATCTCATTTTGAAATATTCTAGAAACCTAAGAAAAGCCAGCTTCATTGGACTGTAACTTACATCAAAAATTTTTATTTGGGAAATTTCTAAATGATTCAAAAAGTAAATGCAATGCTTGTTAAGTTATAAAAGAATTCAAGATATAATTCCACTCACGTAAGTCTGCAGACTATGAGACTAGAATAAATTAGGTTGAGGAAAGAGAAATGAAAAGCAAGAGAATGGTCCAGATTCCTTGGTATCCCAGAGATTTGCCTTGTTCCCAGTGGCCATTCCCACAAGCCTGAGATGCAAACCTGCTGTAAGTGATGCCTGCTTATTGCCTCTGCACTAGCTAGAGATGCACAACCATCCCGCTTGTAGTCTGCGTTTCAATAAGTGTTATCCACGTTCATGTAATGCAGCCACAATGTTGCACACTTGGACTCTTTTTCTCCAACAAAATTGGGGTGATATCCAACTTGCATGGAAATTGCTGTTATAACCTAAGGTTCATATCCAAATGAATGATTGGAAATGTGAATAATACTGTGGCAGGATGAGGAACTTTCCCTTTAAACTCCAATTGTATTTTATACTCATTGGCCAATGTTTGATCCCCTAACATTTGCCAGTTTCAGAGTTAGCGCATGTGCAGGAATACTATCTTTAACTTCTTGCTCTAAAATCCAGCTAGTTATGTAGTTAACTCCAGAGTTATGAGTTCATCCAGAGTAAGATCTTTTTTGTCCTTCTCTCTTTTTTTGTTGTTTTGTTTTGTTTTAGCTGCCATTGATTTTATTTGCTGGCTCTTAGGAGCTCGGAATTTTTATTGCCCAGTTTATGTATCTCACTTCAATGCTAACATTACAGGCTCAGCAAGCCTTGATTGCTTCTGTAGTAATTGGAGTTGGGTGAATGGCTGATTTCTAAAATAGGTTACCTGAACTGTCCTTTAGAAGTGTTTATTGCCTTAATCACCCTGGTTATTTGCCTGAAGTCAGTAATGTGAATATTGTCCCCTGGTCTCTATTTCAAATGTGCTCTTTTCTTCTTCCACTGTCAAGAACAGAAGTAACAAGAATTTGGCTTCCATCAGTCAAACCTTGAGGTATTCTGGAGCAGAACACTTAGAAACTGCAGAATGGTGCTTCTTTTGACATTTGTGGCTGGAATATTATGTCAGCTACTGTGTCACTTTAGAGCCTTTCATTTGTATGCCATTTAATGCTGCATTTAGATGTAAAATGTGTCATTTTATAAGTGGACAAGCCATTGTCACTCTGTGACTAAAACTTCCTCATGCAGAAACATTTTCAATATTTTTAATTGTTTCTGAATGAACATATTTATCCTGTGAATTTTTGTGGCCCTCAGTAGATGCTGTTAGTATTGCACTCTTTAAGTATATCCATAACTTTGAACAGTTCCTACTATTCTTTAATTCTTTTGCTACTAAGAATCCTTTCTGTAAGTACTATAGAATAGAAAAAAAACTTCAGGGCATTAAAGTGCAGATGCCCATATGCTACAGTGCTGGAAACTTCAAACCAGTTGTTGGTATAGAAAAGACAAGGCAGGCTGGAAATGTCATTGAAACGTGGCCATTGTTAGTGTGATATAAAAAGATGCAGTTTGAGAGTTAAGGAAAATTACTGCTCTTTCTGAAAAGTCTGATACAGATGTGCAGAGTTTGTCAACAAAGTCACAATTTATGTCACAAAGACCCCATTTCTATCAGTTATATTTTCCCCCAACTAATACTTTGAGAAGAAATACAGATATTTCAATGAAAGTGATGGGCAAAAATTGAAACACGTTTTAGACAGAAAAATCCTTTTTTCCTCTTCCCAGCAATCTCTATCTACTACATGGGTTTTTTTAACAGGCATAGAGCATGTATTTTTAGCAGCTGTACTATGGAATCTGTGGATCAAAAATGTTAGGTAGGAGGTAAGATGGAGTAGCTTCAGGCAAGTAGAGAAAGTTCAAATTCAGAGGAATGCAGAAGTTTCCAGGCTTTATCCCTGTTAACAGCTGTGACATGGGAATGCAGCGATAACCCACTATGAAATAACTTTACAAGTGGAATGCAAACTTCTTCAGGCATAGGTTCAGTCCACAGCTTCTAATTCATTGATTGTATACCTTTTATGTCTTCCAAGTGGCTAGTAAACAGTAAGCTAGTTTGCCTCTTTGTGGTCATAACTAAGATGAACTAGGTGACTAGTTAATTTTATTGTTGAGTGTCCAAAGCTTCACTTGCATTCATAAATGTGATGCTTGTAAGAGCTCCATAGAAAGAAAATGCTTGGATTGAGTTTTGTAACACCTTTCAGTATCTTGAAGCAGAATATTGTCAGTAAGCACTGCATAGGTTGTTAGAAGGGATAACTTTCCATCACTGCTTCACTGAATATGGAAGCATGATGATGAAATTTTATCTGCCAGCTCTACTGTAGGTCCAATAGCACTATAGTCACCATTCTGCAGCAGCAGTAACTTCAGCAGTCCCAAATTTTGCTCCATTTTAGAGTACTTATTTCCAAATTGGTTATGTGAAATTTTTAGGATAATTTTGGTATGTGGTTAGACTGTCCACTTTTTAATACATCTGTAGTAAAACTTCTGAAAGCAATATGTTTGTTCAGGATTTGTAGATATTTACTCCTTTCTTTAGAAATTTTGCATGAAAGCAGACACATATACAGGTACCTCTTCTTGTGCATTAATGCCATAATGCCTGTCCTCTCATCTGGATTTACTCAAGTAGACTGAAAAATCTTTTTGCAATTGCACTCTTATTTTGAAAACTATCTTTCAATTATTTTTTGCCATTTCTTATTGAGGTATCCAAAGAAATATTATATGATGTCTAAAAGCCAGCTGGCAGTTTCTTGTTGTCAGGGAACTTTTCTAACAAATTCTTTGTTTTAGGGACCCATTATTTTCAACTTCAAGGAGCAGAGGAAATAAAAGGAATTCTGAACAAGCTGAAATACCATAACCTCCAAGGTTGTGTCTGTGGCTAATTCTGTTTCAGTGCTTTCTCATTGTCATTTAGCCTTTGTCAATTAAAATTAGTTAAAACTCAGTTCCCAAATAATTTTTTTAATATAAATTTGCAGTTTCTGGATGTCTCTTCCAGAGATAAAAATTAGGCATTTAGTCTAGGCTCCCACTATAATCAGTGGGGAGAACAATGTGTCTTCATAAGCGGTTTGTCCTGTGTCTCTTGGATACTAGCTTAGAATGAAATGAGTCACCCCCAGAAAGCACTTATCTCTTGCCAAGTGAGGGCACTTAGGGTGATCAGCTTAGTTGGTTAAACTCTGGTGAGATTAGTATATCTTTATTTCCTTTAAGATAAAGGACAGTGACATGGCATAAAGTTTATTAAGGAAATTACAAAAATGCAATACATATAAAAAGGCAATCTGTACACATACATGCTGCATGCAGTGACAAAAATGTGTCAAATCCTTCTGCATTTAGCTTTTCTGTATTTTTACTTTGGACATTCTCAGACGTTACTTTAACAATGATAGAATGTCCAAAGACATTTCCCCCCATACAGGGTTAAACTTTGTCCAAATATTCTCCTTTGCTTGCATAACATTACATCCGATGAGAGAATAACTTTATTTAACTGATACAGCCATAATTTTACTGACTCTTACTGGCCTATCCCAGATGAGGAATACATGCCATTTGATGTGTTGTGCAGCTAGCCAAAGCAATCCATTGTCTGTAGATTATGTGATTCTTTACTGAGCCATATGCACTTCTCATTTCCCTGTTAAGGTGACCTGAAGTAAACAAGATCGTAGTAAACAGAAACATACCTGAGGATTTTGCTTTTTTTTTTTTACTTGGTAGGTAGATGTCTAGATCTGATTGAATCTTGGATTTCAATTCCAACAACAATTCTAACAATAGACTAATTTTCTTTCTGCTGAAATTATAAAAAGATTTCCTGCAAAATAAGTTTATTGAAACACTTCATTATCAGTTGCATACAAATGTTTAAGTCAAAGGAAAGCTCTACCATAATGCTTTATCAAAAGCTGATGAAGTGTTCTTGTGAAACATTTGTGGTTTGTCTAAACCTTTCCTGATGCACAACAGTTTGGTTAGAGAACTTGCAGCCTCCCCCTCCATTCAGTTATGAAGTCCTCACTAATGTAAATAGTTCCCCATAAATGAGATTTAAGACCACCTTCTTTGTATTTTTTCTAGTGCTTCTAATGAAATCTTTGGTGTATGATTCCTGTGCAAACAAGAGTCGAAAAGATTTCCATCTCCATTTCATTTAAAGCTGATAGGATATTTGCATAACATTATGAATTGCATTTTCTTCTTTTGAGACTCTAGTATAAAACTGACCGTACTACAAGATGGGAAGAGCTGACTCACTGCTCTAATTATAAATCTAAAGACTAATTAACCTTCCATGACTAAATTAAATTCCAAAATAAAAAGAACAGACAGAAGCCTTTAAAGAAAGATTTAAAGCCCACTAGAATATAAAGTATAACATATATTCAGGAGCCTGTTTTTGAATTTGACATTGATGAAGATGTACTGTATTTGCAAATGGTACATGCAACACTAGTTTGGAAAACGCATTCAGAGCTTAACAGCTGGGGCAAACACTGTCACAACTAAAATGTAGTACTGCAAATAGCTGTGTAAACTTATAAGAAAATTCTTTCCTGCAGCATTGTTTCAGATCAAGATTTGTTTGTTCATTATTTAAAATTAAAATGGATTAATCCTATTTTTATTCTATTGGAGGGCAAACCCCACAGAATATATAATTCCTGGCAACTTTTTTTTCAAATTTAGACAAAATTGCCTTGTATAATTGACAACATCTTTGTGGACGGGGGGACAAAATTCCATTTCCCTCACTGGAGCTGAATCGGCTTCATGAGTCCAAACAGCAATAAAATTTTCCATCTGTCCAAAAAGGCAAATAGACGTGATTCTGAATGGATGAATAGAAGACAGTTTGATGCATATTTTTATTTGTTTCTATTCCAATAGAACCTTAATTTAAGATTTTAGTATATCTTTGAAATAAGGTCATGGATAAATTAATAACACATTGAACAATTCCTTCCTTGGTCTTCTCTTCAAATTTTTATTCTCAGAGATTAAGACCAAGTAAATACCAAAGATGTAATTTACAGCCACCGTCTCTGTCCTCAATTACTTTGAGTGGATGTTCTGCATTATTCCTTTTCATACTTTGTCCTATGACTGCTAGACACTGTAGGTTTTGCCAGTATCTGACTCATGGGAGGACAACTCAGAGAAAAAAAACTAAGTAGGATCATATTCACACTGTTAATGTACAACATTTTGTGAGTTCTTTAAGAGTCAGACATTAAGAGGAAAGGATCAAATATTAATTTGCTATTCTGAATCCATACAAAGCTTTTGTATTGTTGCTGATTCCATTTTAAATATGGTAATGGCTATAAAGTATCAACTGCTGCTGCGGTGATTTGCCTCAAATATGTGATTCTGCTTTCCTTGGATAATGAATTAAAAGAAAACGTTGAAAGTTTTAGTAATAACTGTGTTGCATAAGAATGTGCTGCTGCTTTCTGCTGAACTTCTGAGGGATCATATAAAAAAATCATTTTTCAACAAAAAGTGTCAAAATCAGATACTTTTTTCAGAGATTGGTTATTTAAAGTTACTGATAAAATTAATCTGGACAACAGAATGTCCACAACTGAATACTACTTAGGAGAACTTATAAACCATTGTAGCCATTACCCTGTATGAGGTTGACAGTGGGGATTCCTCAGCTGTGCTTAGGACTTCAGTAGCCTCATTCCGGAAGTCATGGGTTACTTCAGTTTCAGTATTCATCTGCTGTACTGCTTCATATCTCCGAAAGTCCAGCTAATAATAAAAATAAATATATGGTTATATGAGACTATTATTAACAGCATTACTTAAGAAGTAAATAATCTGTTGCTTCAGTATATCATTAAACCCTGCTGAATTAATTATTATTATTAATATTGGAAAAAATAATGCTCAGTTTCTGTACGGTTGTATTATAAATTATTGCTTAAAAATACTGTTTTAAGAATGGAAAAGAATACAAAATTTCTGATATGAAATATCAAAGAGCATTCATAAGTACATTCTTAACACATTTATGTAGGTTCAAAGGTATCATTGAAGTAGTGGCTAATTAGGATGGAAAGCCCGATTAAAACAAAGATGTCCCTGCACATTAGTTTGGTGAATTCAATTTATAGACAAGCCAAGCAAAAAACTTCCTTTCTGAAATAAAAAACTTCCTTTCTGAAAAGATCATAATTTTAAAAGGTATTCTTACCTCCCAGACTGAAAATTTTAATGATAATGTGACAAAAATGTCATCTTAGCCGTGCAGTATGCATCCTCTCCACTTTATGGGATAAATTCTCATCTGCTAAATTGATGTATTATTGAATTTAGCAGGCATGCTGATTTACATCTATGGAATCCAGTTTGGCACTTACTGCAAATTTCTTTAGTTACAGGAAATGCAACATACATGTCTTGAGAGCTGACATCTAAGGAAAAATTTAGTGCTAGACTGCCATGAATTCCAGTTCTTTGGTAGAATGCAGTCCCACTGCTTTCCTCTTCCCAAATGTCACTGCACTCTCTAGTTGCTCAGTATACCATAGAGAAACAATATGCATGGGAGCCAGCACTTGCATCCTTGAGAGGTTATCAAGAATTTGAGAAGTTTGTATTTCTTGAAACAGTTCTTCTCACAAGTACCTGCTTTTAGACACAGCGTGCCTGAAAAATCTGCAACTTCAGTGTAGCACGCACTGTATAATAGCATGGGTTTGCTTTGAAACCACATGTGAAGAAGCATTCCTGCATACATAGAGAGGATGATGCTTGCCCAGGGTAGGGTGGAAATACAGTATTATAATTATTATTATTTTACATTCTTGGATCACTGTGAGATATGAGCATTTGCAATGGGAATCACATTCTAGGTCTAACCAATGCAGAAAATTATTACTTCAGGGACCATATAAATTCCTGCTTCAACTGTATCAACCATTTTCGAAACCTGTTTGCTTAAGAAAGCCCACTGATTTTGTTTACAGTCTTCTCAGAATCTTCTCAGCATGTTTTGTTAATGAACTAACATCATTCTTAAATTAGAAATAGGCATAGAAAAAAATCAGGAGTAGATGAGGGTGAGAAATAAGGGGATGGCTGCACACCTGCCTGCCAATGGGAAGGAATGAATTCCTCGTTCTGCCTTGCTTGCATGCACAGTTTTTGCTTTACCCATTAAACTATCTTTATCTCAACCCCTGAGTTTTTTCACTTTTCCTGTTCTCTCCCTCATCCCACCATGGAGGGGTGAGCAAGTGGCTGCATGGTGCTTAGTTACTGGCTGGGGTTAAGCTGAACAGTTATGCAAAAAGCAAATTATCTCTCCAGATTGATTTTTTTTCCTCCTTTCTGACTCAGCAAAATAGGATATTGGTTGTTGTCACTTTGTGTTTTCTTTCTGTTATTATCTACTACTCAAGAGAAGATACAGAGTCTAGATAGCCAAAGCAACTTCCTGTTCTTAACGGAGGCATTTCCCTTCTTCCTTTCTCCCCTGCCTGTTCATGGACAAACAGCCTCCTTCTTCCCTTTCCTGCATCAATGCTGGTGTTTGACCCTCTTCTGAGCCTACTTGATCCATTAACCTAGCAGAAAACTTTTTTTTCATAGGGTAAGTTTTCTAATGGATTAGCAAGTTATATCTTAGATGAGTATCAGATTGAGCAAAAGGAAAAGGGAAGGAAGGAGTGGATAGAGTAACTGAACATCTCCCTTTTGACTGCTGCGATCCATTGGTATGTCTTGCAATGTACTGTCAACTTCACCTTTAATTTTACTCAACTTTACTGTCCAGTTAACACATTTCCTATTATATTAACTCTCTTACAGGCATTCAGCACAAAAGACTTCTAGCTCTGACTTTGACATGAATATCTGGGGCCTGATCGCAAAACCGTAGATCTCAGCTGATGAGCAGCCCTCAAGCATACCTTCCACTGACAATTTCAATTTCTTCAATTTTAGTACCCCTTCAGTACAGCCTTTTGAGAGACTTCACAGTGAAATGTGTGAAGGAACTAATTCAATTCTTCTTTTGTACAATTTATTTCTCCTGTTCCTGTTTGTCAGTCCCACATGTAGCATTACTGACTGAACTAAAGAGGGTGATGAGGGACAGGATGAATGGAAAAATGTGAATAAGGTAATGTCACCAAAAGATACATTTATCAAACTACAACCTTCAAGTCTTTCATAGAGTCAGTGGATTCTGGCAAAAGACTTCAGTGAACACTGGAGGAAACTGATCATTGTAAGAACTACTAATCTCCTCCTACATGCAAAAACTGAAAATATTATTTGTTTGAGTGTCTTTTAGTTAAAACATAAAAGAGAGAGAGTCAAGGCTCCTCAAAAAGAAAAGGCTAGACCAGATTTTCAAGACAACTCTGCATTTTGTTTTCAGATGCTTAGCATCCCAGCTGGGACCAACTCTTCAAAGGAGATAAGTTTCCATATAGATATCAAATACGGAAGATTAATTGAGATCCAGCATCTCCCAGCTGGACAGCATGTAGTAGCAGCTTTACAACTATACTGCACAGCATGTTTACTTCTATTGAAAATTTGGTTCCAATGTTACATGCCAAGCACTTTGGGGAACGTGAGCCATAGTACTTCCAAATGGTGATAGTCTGCTTTGTGCCGAACACAAAGTAGTTCCTGGCGCAGAGGATAGCATAGTAGAGATGTAAAGAGACAGTATGCTACCAGCAAATGGTGTAACTAGCTAGCCAGATTAAAGACAGGGGATGCACCCTTCCACTCCATACAAATCAGGTAAAATGGGCACTGCAGATCCAATTTAATTAATTACTTATTTGGCTCTAAATAAGGACAGAATTTTTCACTGATCTCATCTGATTTTTGCCAGCCTATGCAAGTCTTTCCTCTATAAAGAAAAAACAAAACCAGAATTCTCATTCTTGATTAGGCAAAAAGTATGTCAAAATTATTCTGGACTTTTTCTTTTCCTTGATTTTCTTCTTGATGGGGAAAAAATGTGGGCCAAATAATAGTCATAGTTCAAGGGAATTCTGTAACTTGATATTAGTTGTGCATTTACACAACAGTTATTTTCTGAAACCCATTTACTTTTGATTTTGTATACCATATTTTGTAGAATCCCTCACTACTCTTATTAGGCAAGATTTTTATTTTTTTTTTTACACTTTTCACAATTTTAAATTACATTTGTTCATCTGTATGTTTGCAATGACTTTATTCATTGTTTTAATTAATTATGATGTTGATTTCAATCAAAATTTAGTGATATAAATGCATAATAATAGATTGAAGAGTTAAACTCTGAGTTTATTGTAAAAAAAAAAAAAAAAAAGAACCTAAGCTAACAGCACAGACAGCTGAAGGACTTACAATCTTAAGAAACAATCAAAAGTCTTGATGCATAGAGTAAGGTGTTCATACTATATGATGATGTGTTTAACAAAAACAGGTCAGATTTTGGATCAAGTCTATGTGATATTGGAAGAGTGCAGTAAAGTGTATGGATCTGAAATTATTTTCATGATATTGGGAATGATTTTCATTTTATTATAGGCAAATAATTGACTCAAACTGTCTTCACATTGACAGTCGAGAGTGGAACAAGCAAGCAAAATGAATCAGAAACACGTTTGTTACATTTCTTCTCCAAGCTCTGAAATGGTTATACTTTCCTGGAGAAATTAAGAGATGGTCACATCTCATTTGCTTTAAATAGATGATAGAAGAGGTGTGACATAACTCCAGAAATACTATTCTGCAATCATTACATAGCTAGGAATTACACCAAAAGAAATGCAGCTCACTGATACCCTGTTCATTCACTCTGTTTCTTCCTGTAGCCACACCACTTCTTCTCTAAGACAGAATTCAACTGGAAGTGTGGGGCTGGTTTCATAATCAGTGTATTTTTGTGGAGGGTTGGTTTGGAGTTTTTTTAATTTTGTTTTGTGGGGGGTTTTGACTGGCTGTTTCTGATAATGAGGAAGAGAAAACAAGTATCTTTATGCCATGCCATTTCATTTATCGTGAAAGATAAATGTATGCTTGGCTTTAACTTTTCATTGTCATATCTAAAGGTTTCATTTGGGAAAGTTGTTAGGCAGGGTGTAGAGGATGCCTGTGAAAAAGTGTATTTAAGTGTGAGTCTTTCCTTGATCTTCTGGTTCATATAGAAAACTGAACAGACAATCTTTTGCTTCCTACCTTGTGAGTCATTTATTTTATTACAAAAATGGATAGTCTCTATTGGAATAACAGTGGATATTCCAACCTGAAAGTCTTTGGCATTGGGTTTCACACACCTGAAATGTATCAGAGAAAAGCAGAGGGGAGCATTCAAGCAGGTGGCTCCAGTTAAGCATTAATCCCTCCTGAGTAAGCAGTGGGAGGGTGCTGGGCTTTTAAAAAAACAAACCAACAAAGCAATCCCCCACTTCGAGTGTTCAGGAGGAACAGGAAAGAAGGAAATCAGAAAAAGTTGAAGGTGATTTTGTTTTAAAAAGCAAAAACTATATTCAGTGAGGAACTGAAAAAAAAGAGATGAATGCTATAGGGGAGAAAGTCTTGCATAACAAGAACAAGATGTATTCTAGTGTTTGTCTTCCTGGAAGATACTTTGTCTACTGGAGAGGTAAGCTAAAGTTTTTTTGAGGAAATTTTGGTACAGGCTGTTAAGAATGACTTTATTTTTCCTTGGCTTCCATTTAGAAGCAGTGTTCAGAGTATCTTGGTTCCCCAAATTGTAGGATGGTCCTAGCTGCTTGTAAATGTAGACCTAAAATTGTTGAAGTAGTTGTGTTCTAGGGAAGATCTCTACTTTCATTTTGGATAGGAAAATAATTCATAGACTAGCTGAAATGTTTGGCCTCAGCTCTAAATAAAAGGTGCACGCTGAATAGTAGTTGATTCCTGAGTCCTGTATACTCATTACCCTTCCCTGAACTTTACTGAGCGTTTTGTTCACTTTGTTCAGAGAAAAAAAAATTAAAAAAAAAATACACCCTATAATTATTATTCAGTTGTACTGTTTATTAACTGCGTAGCTCAGAGTTTGACTTTCAGAAGTCCTTGATAATTGTGATAATACCATATCTGTATCAGCAATACCTATGTGTGACTTGCACTGTTTTACATATTATTTTTATACATAACTTATATGTTATAGCACTGGTGCAAAGGATAAATATCTTCTTTAGCGGATATTTTATCTGTGGGGAGCAAGCTTGGTTTGGGTTTTATGTTTTTGGATGTGGTTGGTTGTTGGGATTTTTGTGGCTTTGTACAAATGTATAGGCCTTAATAGTAGTCCAGAGAAGTCCTTGTTGTCTTATTGCTGAAGAATGTAACTCACTTTCCTCATCTGTAGTTTATTAGTGCAATGACTGTTTATTATTTGCAAAGTTTTTAAATATAATTCATATTGTTCCTATGCTGTGCTTGAATGGGAGCTGTAGTACAGACTTACACAGATAGTAGTTGCTTTGGACTGTTTTATTTTCTCAGAATATTAATAAATAAAAAAACTCCTGCATATTTGGTTGTACTGTTCTAGTGATCCAAAAGAAAGCTGAATACTGGACCTCAAAATTGATTCTCTTCAGCCAAGCTTTAAGAATAAGCCTCTAAAAACCCCTACTGTGTCCCCATCACAGGATTCATTCCACCATCTCACTGTGCAGTCCTCTTGCCAGTCTTTCTCTAGGGCAGTCGTCTTGCCAGCTGCAGCTGATCAGTGTTATCTCAGATTCTTGGACTAGCTGTGCTTGGTATGCACTCCTTGAGCTCTACCAGAGTTCAATGTTCTACAGGACAAGTACAAGCATGTAGTATGTTGTGGTCTCTACTACATGGTCCCAGGGGTGTGCGTTTCCTCCCAGTAAATTGGTGTCTATATTAACAACTCGATATGCAAGTTTTCATGCATCGAGGAGAGACAGGAAGATGAGACATCCAACAAAACAGCAATAAGATTCAAAACTTTCTTGTCAAAAGAGCTTAACTTTATCAACTGATCAATCTATCAACAAGGCTATATTACTGTAAAATATCTAGCATTTATCCTAATGTGGCTATTACATTTCGTTGCAGAATTTTTGCAATCCAGCCCTGAACAACTATGCTCTATAAAAGTGCTGCCATCTTTACTATCCTATTTAAATAAAACTTAATTTTAATTTATTTTAAAACATTTATGTAGGTCCTTGCTAGAATCATTTACCTTCCTGAACACAACCTTTGTTTTTCCTTATTTTTCTCTGGATGAAGGTCAATATCTTTGCGTTTCACTCTCTGATTCCTATCCACAGCTGTTCCTGTTTGGTAAATGTAGGTACATTTTCTTTTTAAGACTTTTGCCCTAGATCATGGGCTGGGTGCTTGAGGACTAGCATATTTCAACCTACCTCCTGGCTGTGTGTTTCCCTAAGAATAGAAGTCCATCTCTTTGTCCTTGAGCATGAAATGAATGCCACAAGCCTTAAATAATGTGTACTTCAGAAAATGCAGAGTGACTTGAATAAAAACAAAGTGAATATACCTTGCAGAAAATTGGAAACGATCCACCCAAATGAGCAAATCCCAGTCTTAATTTGTAGTATGTTTTAAAGTGTTTAAGCTATCTCATATTCTGTGGTTTATGTGTAAGGGGTAATATGAAGTTAATTCAGATTTAAACTTTCAAGAATTATGGAAGCTGCAAGCACTTCCATTAGAAAGTTGTGTCCCTTTGCTTTGGGCAAAAGAGGAACTCCAGATGGATTTTTCTGAGTCCAGGTGACTGGTCCAACATGGACCAACGTTGCTTATGTGTATCTCTTCCTTCCAATGCTTGAACTTGTCAAATTAGCTTGTTTTGTGCCATTTGCTGACTTCTCTTCCGTTGCATGGTGTCTGTTCTTGAAGATGCTCTTCAGTCCTTGCTAACGCATCTCAGTGAGTTAACAGTTGGCAGAAGCTGTAAATTATCTCATGGGCAGAATAATGGTTTGTTTCTGATGAAGAAAACACAATTGTTTGGAGAATTTAGCGGAACAGCAAGAGATCCTGCAGAGGAGAATTCCTAGTTAACTAATCTGTAAACCTTGTTCATTGAGCCTTCAGGTATCTAATCCAGTTACCTTTTTTCATTTCTATATTTTATGTCCTGTATACATTCAGGAACTGATTTTTTTATTTTTTTTAGTACAGAGCATAGAATCCTACTAGTGTAAAAAAAAAAAAAATTCTTCTAAATATAAGCTGCCAAAGTTTTAATGTCTTTACTAGAGTTTAGGCTAGGTCAGTCTGCACTGGATGTGAAAAACAACACCTCAACACTGAAAACTGCTCTGTAGATGTATGTATGTTAATATGTGTGTTTGGTGGGGTTGTACAGCAGCTTTATGCCTCTTGGTTCAGTATTCTCTAAACTATGAGTAAACTTTTGGTGGTGGCCAAAGCATGCTGTGTTTCAATAAGCTTTGCTTGTAACCTGCTAAGTGATGGCTTCCCATTTGTCTGTAGGATTATGGGGTTATGAAGATGATAATTTCTCAGAAACAGCTTTTATGCAGCAGAGCTGAGAAACACTTTGACTGAAACACTGCTTCCTAAAAGGGATAGAATTTTGGTTGAAATGCATAACAATGCTTTTGCACCAAGTCATAATTGACAGGAGATAATAAAATTTGACTGACTCTTAAACATTTAGTTACAAAAAAAAAAAATTGCTCTACACATGAGAATTTTTTTTCTTTCTCACTTTTAAATAAGGGTTAAAAATTAAATGTTTGGGGATGGGGGAGTCAAACTTCACCTTGCAAGAAGCAGTGCTTTTCTACTTTATACCTGGAAACAAATATTAATTGCTTTTGGAACTTAGTGTAAATGGAAAAAAAAATATCTGTAATTTGAAAAAGGAGCAAATCCTAATTTAGCCCAAGAACCTCAGCAGCTCCAGCTTGGTATGAAGTCTTTCATTTCTATAGCACCTTAAATGTTTTCATTCCTCTGTCATTGCTTTATATTTATATATATATATATGAGAATATATATAGATTATCTTTTTTTTTCCTCTACTATCGGTGGTTCAGAAGACAGTGAGCTGGAATTGAACTTACTGCTTCAAACAAAGCATCCAAACCATCAGAGAAACCTTAATTAACTGTTTACTTCAGGTGCCTATGCTAAGAGATCATAGTTTAGGATTTTTTAACTCTTAGCCTGTTTAAAAATTTTAGCAATTAAAAAAACATGTGCTGAGAAAATGTCATCTAGTATAAAGCTTTGTCATTCCCTCTTTAATGCCCAGAATGCAACATCTCATTGAAAACTGCCTGGGAAAAGTTTTTAAGAGGGAGGAAGAGGCAGAGCACTCTTCTCCTCCCCACCCCCCCGAAGAGAAAAAGGATATAAATGTATTTGAAAGATGATATATCACAGGCTTGAATCTGCAAAACTGGGAGGGAGAAACACCACAGACTCTTAGCATTGCTCTTGGATTTAGCTGTAATTCCTACTTCTTACTCATGCCATGATTAGTTTCATGATCCCCTCTGGATGAAAAGAGTTTGCTGCAGTGTTACTTCTTTTTCTCCTTTCTGGCTGATCATCTGACTGCTGTTCTGCATATTTCTGGCTTTACGGTCAAAAGTTTCTTCAATGAAGCTGCTTTTGTGACATAACTGCAAACTTCACTAGAGGGGCACCTGCGCATCTCCTGTTAATGATCTGGGTTTATATATACCTTTGCTTGTTGCCAGTATTGCATGGTACTTCTGCACATGCTTTTTAAATCTAATTTGAAGAGGGTGAGAAGAAAGGAAAAAGTATAGTTTCACCCTTAGCAGTATGAAAGGGAACTGTAATACATGTGTCAGAAGCAAAACAATGTAAAGGGACAAGGACAACATTTACAAGAGGCATCTTCTCAAGTTTTGCCATAACTGTAAACAGACTAATGTTTGCATCAGTTTCCTCCTAAATAAAATCGGATTGATTTTGTTTTCCTAACTTAACTTACTCCTACAACATTACTTATACTTAACAGTGTTAGATAATGGAGGATGGTGGTTCAGAATATTGTTCTCTTTCCTTCTAGAGATTTTTAGTTTAAGTCGTTCATTTGTAATTATTTCCTATTGTCCTCCAAAAACTTGCATCAAACACAGTCTAACTAAAATTAATGTTTATTTGATGACTTGCACGGCATTACCCTTCACTAGGAGCTGGATCATCCTCTATAGTTACAGTAACTACCCAAATGTGAACTCAGTGAATTAATATTCTTGCAAAGTCAAGTCCTGGCTACACTATAAAATAAGCAACAAGATTATGGCTGTCACATAGTGGGAACTGATAACTTGATACAGCAGACATTACTTTTAGAATACTTCAGTAAATCTTTGGTAACATTCTATATTTTGCCAAATATATTTGGCATTTCACTGCCTCTGACACACTCTGCTCTAGGCAGCAGCAGCTGGAAGAAAGTGGAGAGAGAAATTTTTGCTATATTTACTGTTGACCACAAAGGCATGAAGTTGAGCTACAAAACTGAAAATCATAGGATAGTCTTGTAGCACTAAGGTATTTAAAGAATTGATTTGACATTTAGAATTGACTGAGAAAAATATTTCTATTGTTGGACATTCTGAACTAAAAGGTAGAAGAATTGCAGCTAGAACCATGTTAGCGTAGGATCAAGACTGTGCAAAAACACTTTAGCTCTCCTACAGTCATATGGATTGCAGTTATATGTGTATCCTTTTGCTTGTGTAGTGTCACTCTAAATTATCTTTTGTAAAATAATATATAGATCAGATTGTTGGAAAAGAATATGGTATTTGCTTCTAATAGTATTGTTTCAAAAGATCTGTCTGTCAGACAAATGGTTCTCTTGATGCTTTCTACTAAGAACTTGAATGGCAAGATATTATGGCTCCGGGCTTAATATCTGTTACCTAGGATATAGGAGATGCTTGTGTGCTGTATTTAGCTTTAGTTAACTTACTGATCCAGCAGGTTTGGTTTTTTTAGTGGCATTCTACCTGAGCTTGTATTAATATTAAGATAATAATTATTTTCCCTTAAGTTAAAAGATAATTTGCATTATATCACATGTACTCAGGTCAACAAAATCAATTTTTTGTGGTCTACTTGTATTTTTCTTCCAAACAAGAAAATACTTTCCTGGATATCTGAGTAACAGTTTAAATAAAACGAAACATGTTTGGCTTACTATATGGCTTTATTCACCATGACAACCAATACATTTCTATTCTATTGCACCAGACCTTTTCTAACCTCTATTCATCATAGTATTGTTACAAAATGAATTTGTGTTTATTTTTTAAAAAATAGAAATGTGTGTGTATATATAATATTTAGGAACAAAGCACCTTTTTATGAGTGAGCAACCAGGTACGTCAACCCAAAGTAGGACACATTTATGGCAAGCTTTACAGGATGCTTGTCTGATGAAATGGATGGTCATTAAAATTCAAGGAAGGTTAGAGAAACTTACCAGTTAATCTGTAGAGATCTGAAAATTAGGTTGTCAAATTCAACACCCATTGTGAGGCTTGGCACTTAAATAACTTCAGTGGCTCCTGTCAGGAATTAAAGAAAAGCTAGTTCTTAAAGATGAATGCTTTATTGCTCAGTGCAAATGCAATGAGACTTGCAGCACAACATTGCATGCCAATGTGGTATTTTTTAGGTTACAGTGGCACAGATTCCACTTATGTACCAGTAAGACACCACCATGCAAGCCATTGTGTGAACTATGTAGTCTATAGTCTACAGATAATCCCTGCTCAAAATATTTTAATGGCAATAAGAAAATTAAAAAAAAAAAAGTGTAAACATGTGAATGTGAACTGATATTTTGGAATAAGGTTTTGTCCTGACTTTCTTAATCTGAGCTTCTTTGGTTAAAATGCTCACTGATGGCAGCAGTGTATTAACAGATGACAATTGAAGGCTCAAGCTGCTTGAGGGAAACAATGCAGGCAAAATAAAATGTTATAGTCTATATCAGAAATATGCTGCTGCACCATTTGAATTGTTGAGTTTTTTTTCTATCTATGTATGGAATTGCTTGTAGGGTAAGGTTTGTCACTCTGATAGTAGCTGGTTATATATATTATATGCATGTGCTTTCTTGCCTCTCATTTTTAAACCAGTAACTAATTATGTAATTAAGTAATTATTGCTTGAATTCTTGCTGTACAAATGCTCCCAAAAGGATTATTGTCGTGAAGCTTCCTTGAGAAACCTAGTACTTATCAAAGGCACTGGAGTACTTATTCTGCACAACAGTAGTGATATTGAATAGTCCAAGTGAGTTTTTGGAAGAACTAATTCTTAACTATCTCTTTAGTGAAGCTAATGTCCCCTCCCTTGACTCCAACTGAAACAACAGGCTTTGGTTCTGATTTTTTTTTTTCCTTCTCCCTGCAGAAGCCAGTCTCTTCTCACTGCATGTAATCTAAGGAAACTAGATAACTGAGGTTAACCTGTATAAATAACTTTCTCTCCTAATATTCCAGCCAGTTAGTAAAGATTGACTGGTGTCCTTATGCATGATTGTGTCTTCCCTTATGGAAAATGCATATTGTGCTGAACATTGGCCCCTAAAGAGAATTTCCGAATTATTTTTAAAGCAATTTTTCTCTCTGTTATTTGGAGGAAAAAAAAATCTTTTTCTCTGCAAAAGTGGTATGAAAAATGAATTCCAGCTAACCATTAAACTAATTTAATTAGCAATTAATAGGCAATTGATTTGAAGGAAGGAAAAATACTAGGATGTTTTTTCTAAGGCCTGATTAACAATGTCTTCAAAATATATATAAAATCACCTAACAATGCTATTTTTGAAATTAAATCAGTCTGTAACAGATACTTAGGACTTCTTATGAGATATAGCTTAACTATTTTGGTTAACTCTACATAGGGTAGATATTGATTCTCGATGTATGTTTTTGGTGTTAGATGATTAATCTTTATCAGTAGACTTCAATCAAGAAAAAGGCAGATAATTCATTCAGAAGGATGACTAGGTCTGATTGCTGTCTTTGAGTTTTTTTTTCAGAGGTTGCCATATAGGTCAGCTGCCTAGGGATATTTGTAGGTCATACTCATTCTTTAAAAAAAAATCAGCAGCCTTCTCTTCTTCACACATCCAAATTTTGCACAACAAAATTACTCTTCTTGATCTTTTGTATTAAAATTTCCTGCTTGTCTGTTTATGTAGTTTGACCACATAACCTATTAATAGAAAAAGAATGCTTTTTTCTTCCTGAAAGAAGCAGGATAGTTCATGTTACACATCTGAGCATATTGCACAGGGACAAGCAATTAGGGAAGAAAACAGTCAACAACAGGTGACTTCTGTGATAAATCACAATCATCCAACTTGTCCTCTGACCAGGAGTAACATGAAGAATTGATACTAAGTTCATCCTGATCAAATCTAAAAGCAAAGCTACTTTTACTCAAAAGCTAATTAGAAACTGTTGGTACATTTTCTGCTGTTTCTGAAAATCCAGATGATCACAGTGGAGGGAATTTGTTAATAATTCACTGAATTGTGTATGAATACTTATGTGTGCAAGTGCAAAATATGAGATTGGTAGAAAAACGTTCAAGAAAAATGCTCACAGAATTTGATTGTTCATACTAGAGTTAGTGAGGTCATAAGATAATACAGTATTATGAAATAATACATTGCCGTGTAGTCACCATGTTATTAGTGTAAAATTACTCTATTTAAATCAATAAATACCTCCAGAAGATCCTGTGTTAACTTTATCCTGTTATCCTCTGGTAGCTGTGCAATTAACTTGTCTTGCCAATGCATTGAGCAGGCTAAAAGAGTAAATTCAACAGTGTAAGTTCATAATGCACCAATTGGACATCTACTGTTGCCTCATTCAATTTGCTAAATACCTGCAAAATATCTGAGTATGTGGGCCCTTAACTGGATTATTTTGGTTATTGGTTTCTGTCAGAATGATTGTTTAAATAATTCCTGAATTAAAGCTTTAACTTTTCTAAGCCAAAAATGTTTTCATTTTCATAATGGTGTGGTTTTCTTCCCAATGTGCATAAAGTGTAGAATTTTGTATCTTTATTTTCAAGCAGTATGGGTTTTGGAAAATTGAAAAAAAATTGTTTTGTGAACTTCCTTTTTCTCTGATATCCAGAAAACCTAAAAACCAGGTTAGCCGGTTTTGTAAATCTATCCAGGCTTTCTACCTGGGGACTGTGTAACGTACTGTTTACTATATCATGATAGAAGACTAGATGTCTCCCATAGTAAGGGGATGTCCATCTATGTCAGAAACTAGTCTACCAAATAAAGAGTTTAAATCTTTCAGATCATGGTTAGGGATAGAGTACCTAAGACCTCCAGTGTTCTCTTGGGGCAGCAGGGGTGATGTTTTTCCTTTTCTCTCTTACTTACATCTTCATTATTTGTGGGTGTGTGTTCTAGAAGATCTTCCATTTGACATAGGTGGGCAATTAGGACCTCAGCTGCAAATGAGTGTGGAATCATTTCATGCAATGAAATATTGATGTGGGGTTATCATATCTTTGAAATAGGAAAGCTGTTGAGTTCTCATCTTCAACTACTTAATGGAAGGTTATCGAGGAGAAAAAAAAAAAGAGGTTCTTTGGTTTTTTTTGTCCTTTCACTGTACACTTCCAAAAAGAGGCAAGGGACACAAGTTGCAACATGTAAAATTCTGGTTTGATATTAGGGAGAAAATAATTCCTTGTGATAGCAGATAGACACTGTAAGAAGTTGGCAAGAGATACAAAGGAATCTTCATCCTTAAGATATTCAGAACTTTACTGGATGTGACTGGAAATGGGAGAAACTCGATGACAAGGGCCCTGCTATGAACAGGAGGTTGGACCAGAAAATGTCCAAATGCCCCTTCCAAATTTGGCTGTTGAATTATTACTGGCCTTGGGATCATGTATGTGTTGGGGAAACATTTGTGACTGTAAGGTGGTCGGTCACAGATCCTCTGAGTGCTCGCTTCCTGAGTACCTTAAGTCAAACAATTGGGAACAAGATACTTTTCTATTGGAGCCTGCTTGTACTTTAGTCAAAGTTAGTATGATTTTGTGAAGTGTGTATCCTCAGGTGAATCTCTTATGTAATATGATTTGTAATTCATTGGAGTCGAACAGTCTTAAAATTTCTTGGTATTTAGTTCCTATTGCTTCTCTTGGGAAGTAACATATTTTCCTGTCAGTAAGCTTCTCTCTATATATAGCCTGCATTTTCTTTGTCATAATCCAATGCTGCTGTTTCTAGTTAGGCATTGTGTACCACACAAAGTAATCCATTCCCACTTGGAAGTTAATAGCCTAAAGATATGTTATGCTTAATATATTATTCATTCTTAGTCATCACTTACCCAAAAATGTTGCTTGTGGGTTAGGGGTTTTGTTTTTGGGGTTTGGGTTTTTTTTTGGTGGTGTTTTGGTGAGTTTTTTGGTTGGGTTTTTTTTTTTTTTAGAGGATTAAAGGATGTTAAAAAAAAATAAAAATCCCAATGTCTTTTGTTTTTTTTCCAGCTTGCTTTATTTTCTTTTTCCTCCAAACCCCGTCTAGTTTTTCCATGTTTTTACTTATCATATACTGCCCAAAACTAATTGAAATGTCTTCTACAGTTATTTAAGAGAATATGCTTTGATTTGTGATAGGCAATTTGAAATAATCTTTTTGCTTTTTTTGGAGGCGCATTACATTGCAAACAGTTGCCAGATTTGCTGTCTGCCTTTTCCTGTAGACTTTCATCTTGCAATATGACTGCTTTTGCTGAATATAAACACTGAAAATTATTTCCCTCTCAGGGATATTAACTTACATTTTTCCATGGTGACTCTCATACATTTCTTTTTGAGAGGCCTCATTGGAGCTCCATACAGAGGTATACAAACCAGATGTTTTTTGAATGCTCAAAATTTTTATCCTCCTTTAAGAATAGTTGAAGTTTGGAGTGAAAGCTGAGTTTTAATTTTTACTTTACCTGCAGAAAACTGAAAATCTGATTGATATGAAAGTGCAGTGTTTTGGTTTGGATTTTTTTTACAGATTATGTAAAAGGTTTTCTTTTCTTAAAATTACAGACACCTTCCCCACTCCCCGACAGAACAGATTTCTGTTTTCTTATTTTAATCAATAAAGTTTGTTTAATGATGACAAATATCAAGGTTGATTAGTTTACTCTGTAATATTTTTCTCAGAATCTTTACATGAGAGCTGCAAAGACAACGCTGGTAAACAAAACAAAAGATGTAAAGAGCAGAAGTATATTTGGCTTTAAACCAATGAGAATCCTTTACACTGTATAAGAAAACAATAATGATTCTAAAAGCATCTGAAGCGATTCAGACCTTAACTCTGAAAGGCAGTGTGACTCTTCTTGGCAAAGCATTGATTTCTTGTATTTGGTATCTTGTACTTTACAGCTTTTTCCCTTTTCCATGTGTTTCAGCAATTTTATTTTTACTGATGTTAGGAAGAATTAGATTAGTCTGGGTATTCAAAACCCATTTTGTGTTTGCAGTCTACATAAAACAATCTGAAACTACTGAAAGGATTATTGTGTATCAGATATGAACCATTAAGTATATTGCAACAACCAGTAAAAATTAACCATTAAATCTACACCTATCTCAACTGTGTGCTTAAAGTTAGGCAGTTACCTTGGTTCTTTTATGGCCTTTTCCCAGGACTTTCTTTGCTAATTGTTCATCATTATAAGCATTAAATGAGAGAATTTGAATGATCTCCAGTCAACAAGCACTGTTATTTTAAGTCCATGGAAAGTCACAGTTTTTCAGCTAATGAGGTGCAACTTTAGGAAGTATCGAAAGTTTGTAGATGTTGGGAGCAATTATTCTAGAACTGGACCTCTGAAGGAGATGATGACTGTGAAAGGCTTTTTATGTTTATATAATAATCTAACAGTCAAATGATCAGATTTCTTCTGCCAACAGAACAATAAGATAACAATCTTATCAGAGCCCATCAGATTGTCTTGAATGCCAAGCCTGATAACAGTAATTACTTGTGATCCAAAAATCATTGGAGGACCATGCAGCATAATAATGGGGTTTTTCTTAGTCTTTCTCTCTAACCATAGAAATAGGTTTGTGCATTTTAGAACATGAGGAAGTTTTTTCAACATTCTAGAAAATTCTGTGCATTGGTTTTGCTATCTCCTATTCAGCATATGAATAAGAGTTTCTTTTTTTCATACAATCTCACTGCAAACACGTGTTATTTTCATTGAACTAAGTCGAAACCTTTGAATTCTTGAAAAGAAAAAAATGGTGTGCTAGGAAAGAAAATTGCTCAGTTCTTTAAAATCTCTTTGTACATGTGTATTCTCCTCAGAATTAATTAATCCTACTTCTGGATTTGAATAATTTACTGCTATACTAACTTAAATGGGAAAAATGAAGTGGATTCCTCCATGGAAAGAGTTGTAACTTACATCAGCATAGTATTACAAGTTTTAGTTAATTCTTGTAAGTAATGTTAACCTGTAAACATCTATCTAATCTAGAATTTCATTTTTCATTGTGAATTTCCTCGTGAAGTCACATCAATGCAAACAGGTGTAAACTGCTTTCATGCTTATTCAGTGTTGCCACAAAAGAAGGGAGTGAAAGGCAGTGGTAAGCAAGACTGTCATACCTATTTTTTTCTATAAAATCTTACTGTTGTGTGAAAGATAAATAGGAGAAAGATTATTCATTATTCCTCCCATTAATTTCATTGTGTCATTTAGCAGGCAGAATCTTAAAACAATGTGTTTTGGGTTTTTAATGCAATTCATGATTCCATTGTGGAACCCATTGCAAATTATATTCTGTTAGGAAAAAATAGAAAAGCTCAAGAGAGCTTAGGCAAACTCATGTAAGTTCACTCGCGGCTATAAAATCATCATCTGCATGCATCTTCCATCTCAGGAATTGCTGCACAATCAATGCACACAGAGAGAATATATTGGAGATGAATCATTCCTTTATTGCCTCGTTATTTATACTCTTGACCATCTGTTATTGATTTAGGGGGACCCTAGATGTCACTTCTTGTGGCAGTTGTTGTGTTCCTAATAATATAAGTACAAATTCATCTAGCTACATTGTTGTGATGAAATCGTATTAATCCATAAATTCAAAAAGAAATTAAGCATGAAAGAGCTGAGCTATTGAATTGTACGCGACCTGTTGTTGAAAAAGTGTGAAAGATGACTAATAATGGCTAGCATGTTACACAATTCATGTGATACTTTACCAGTATCTAGGGAACTAGAATTTATGAAGTCTGATGTCCATATTGGCCAGATAGCTAGAATTGGTGGACATGGTGATGAGTACGAAAGAAGGGGAGAGTCAGCAAAACTTGAAAAGTGAAGTTATAACTCAAAAAAATCTATTTACGTTCTGTGAGCTCTTAGCAAGGAAGTGGACTTGTAAGGTCCAGCTTGAGGTAGTCTGTTTCGAGTGCTAAAGTATATTCTACAAAGTCCCTCACCAAAGCTGTCACAAGATCAGACAAGTCAAGTGGACAAAGGATGGGATAAAGAAGGAGAAGCACAGGGTAAAAACTAATGACTAGTTTTCACGGAGGAGAAAGGTCTCAGCAGAGTGCCATGGTGATCCGTGTTAAAGNACCTGATGGTGAAACAGAGAAGGAAGAAACATTTCCTTTTCCTGTAAAAGTAGGCCTCCTCAAATAAAGTAATAGATAGTAGATTCAGAACAAAATTAGATGCTACGTCAAGTAATGGGTAGTTAAACTGCAGAAATTTCTGTTACACTGAGCTATTAGGCAGTGTTGAGAAGAGCAGCACTGGTGGACCTTTGACCTACTAGCAAGGCTCCTTTTAGAGAGAATAACTGTGCATATGTAGGGTGGGGGAAAATACTGATGATCCATTGTGCTCATTTTAAAAGGAGGAAGCATACCTTAAAACTCCTTGCATTCAGAGGTTTATATCTGCCATCATAACCTTTCAAAACCTATGCTATGGATCAGACATCTATTTTTGGCACTGTAAGGATATCAAAATAGTTTCTCTTTGGAAATGATCTTAACTACCTTTCCTGGGCCAGCCTTGCTTGATTCTTCATAATTTGTACTTTTTTCCATTCTTGTGGACTTTAATGTTCTTTTTCTTCAATGCTTTTTCTCTGTTATCTGAGACTTGGATCTTCTAAAATTCTTCTTTTGCAAAAGTTTAATTTCTTTTGCTATGGATGCAAAGATCGTCTCTACATCATCACATAAAAATTCCAATCCCCTCTTCATTAAGAGGGAAGACTAGGTCCCTTTATGGGATAGGTTTGCTTCAAGTGTGTATGGTCTCAAGTTTAGCAATAATAAGTCTTTCTGTTGTACCCAATTCTAACTTAACTATGGAAAAACCCAAAGACAGATGTCACGTATAGTCATAAATAGGTTTTATGTTGAATTGCAGCTTCTATCTGATTTCAGAACTGTATCATAGTGCAGCTTCTTTATATTAAGTTCACTGCGGTACATTTATGTTACCCTTCCTATTTATTTGCTGTTTCATGTACTGTTTACTGTAAGGATACAGGTGGGACAGCAGAATATACATTAAAAAATAGGCAGACTTTGCTAACTAATGGGAAGCTGCTGTTTGCCTAAATTTTTAACTACCCTCTGCTCAAACAGAGGTTAATTTTCAGAGTATGTATTCAATACCATGCTTGATTGTGTAGAGCACTATTCTAAGAAGGCTTTTTCTTGAGACTCAATTGAAGATACATTTCAGCTCCTTAGTGGCCATATTTGCCTGTTTTTTTCCCATTGCAGAATATATTCTTTCAGTATTGAATCCCACAAATCCATTTTTAACTAAGGAATCTGAGACTATTCAAAGGAAAGCTGTTAAGCTTGTTACAAATACATAGGCTAACTCAAACCAATTATTCCAATCCAGCTGTGCTACAACCACTTCTTTATTTCCTGAGATTATAGAGTAACCTGAGAAGTACAATTAAAATATCTTTTCAAATAACTGATATTGCTCAAAACCCATATATTTTCATACGTTGCATTATTATAGTTTGGGCCTTGGAAGAATTAGATCTGTAAATGTCTTACCAGTTGCTTTTTGAAGATTCTTTATTTCATTGGCCTAGTATTCAGCAGAAAAATGTATTGCTTGACATAGCTAATTATTCTAATTATGTTCACCTTTGGAACCTGCTAAATAATTGAATATTTAGAATCAGGAGACAAAAACTAATTACATTAATTGTTTAAAATACTTTGTTTTAATCTGGGTAACTGCTTGCTACAATAATCACAAAAAAATACTTGGGATTTGGTTGGTTGCTTTTTAAACCTTGCCCTATTTGCTTGAAGAGAAGGGAGACCTGTTTCTCTTCTAGCATAATAGATACACTTCTACTTTATAAATAGCCTCTAAAAGCCATCGTAGTCTTAATTATAAAAAAAGTTACATATCTAAAAGATTTAGATGAGCTCTTTCCCAGCTGTAAACCATTCAGGTGACTTATGCAAGTTGCCATATCCTTTAGCTCTTGGTGCTGTTTTACTGTGACGGAAGCAGAAGGCAATGATGTAATGCTACTGAAAGTGCACTCACTGTAACAGACCATCGTAAAACCAATCTAGTTCTCCTGCTTCCAACCTGTTTAACTCCATTCTTTTGCTGTGGGTGCAAAATGAGAAGACTTAGCAAATGGCATTGACCTGCATTTATCTTATAATGCTTTGAAGTAAAACAGCCACTGAAAATTGGCAGTGGCTACTACATTAAAACGATTGGCTGTACTGTAAAATACTAACTCATTGGTTTCAGAAGAACAGTATAATGAAATGCAGAATATGAGGTTCAAAGAGAGTAAATAACACCTGGAAATTGCTAATACAGCAGATAAAATGTCATTAGGGTTTTAAACTTTGAGATAATTGTGCATAAGAAAGTAATTTGTTCTCTACAAAAACTTTTTACTTTAATGTCTTTACAGAATTGTCATAAACACGCAGGATATGAATCAAGAAGGTAGAACTATTTGTACTTTGTTGATAAAATAAGCTCTTGGTATAAAAACAGTGCAAGCTGTCAAGTGCCAAATGCTGCCATTTGTCTCCTTAGCACCTGGCTAATGATCCATGACAGAAATATCAAAGCTGAGTGATAACTGTACAGCAATATAATCTGGTGTCATGGCACAGACTTTACACCAAGGGCTTCAGTGATGTGTTTGAGCCACTTTGCTGTTGAAGACTTACACTGAAATGGCTTTCCTGTCTAAATAAATTAGTCTGGGTGACAGAAACAATTTACAAAGCTCTAAATGTGGTGTTTGGCCTATTATTTGGAAGATCTACCTTCAATGTTATGTGGAATATTCACCATAAATAAAATTCTGAAAGGTATCATTAGGGCGGTGACTGATTACACCTGCCTATAAAGCATAGGGCTGGGTTTTTTGATAGACTTGGTTTTTCTCCACACTGTTCTGTCAGGCAATATGAGATAACCAGATAAGACTCATCATAATTTCAAGATGCATCTGATACCATGTTTGCTACTCTTACTGTCTGAGTTCTTGTCACCTCTCAGAAGCTTCTAAGGATTGTATTTAACAGCTAATTTTAGAAGAGCTGAAGGATAAAAACTTCCTATCTTGATGAAGAGACTAACTTCTGTGAGGGTTTAGCACTTCACAGGTAGAGAGTTATGGTTCTAGATAAACTGTTCTTCAGATTGGCTGTTTAACTAATACTGTGGGGACTATTAGGCAGTTCCAAGGGGTTTGTTTGACAAATACAGTAGAGGATGCAAAAAAAGGTATCTTGCACTACCTAAAATTTTAAGTTAAAATTCATCTCAAGTTTGTAGCCTGGATCTTTAAAAACTGGCATGTCTTAGTCTAGCAGTAGTGTCACTACATGGCTGTGAATTGATTCTGGTGCCCAGATGTTACTCTGTTTATGAACTCTTTATATCTGTCTTGATAGCATCTGCTTAAACTTGCAGTCACAGTATAGGAGGAGTTTCTACTGACCAGCTTGCCCTTGGAATATTTCTTCTACATGTTAAGAAAATTATTCAATATGTTTTTTTTCTGAAATTCTATCACTTGTTTTGTCCATTATATGTTTATAATGATCCTTTTGTGTCCTTAGGCAGACTGATTGTTAGAAGTGGTAAATTCCTGAAACCAATGGAGTTATGTCTAGTTACAATGGTGAATAAAATAGAATATGTATGCACAAAATTAAAAAGCAATAGATTTTTATCATCTTCAACCTACTAACAAATCTGCTGTGATATAATAAGAAACATCTGTTGGCTTTGTGGGTTTTTTTCCCTGTGTTTGGTTGAAATGATGGTAGTTGTCACTGTGTTCCAGCAGCTCAAGTATTCATCAGACCTTGCTGTGATCTGATGTGGCTTACTAAGCTAGCAAAACAAATAAGAGATTTTTCCTCTGGGTTAATGAGCTGAATCAGCTCTGTTGAAAGGCATTATGGCCATGCAAATGTGAGGTAGAACTGCATGGCTGGGAGCAGACGTGGTCGGAAGGGTCAGGGAGAGTAAAGCTTCACCATATAGATGTTAGGGACCTGTCAGATCTGGTCAGTCTCGTGTAACTTGTCCCATACAGAATGGTCTGTCTGCATAGGTCTCACAGAAGGGTGAGCAGGATCTGATGATTCCGGTTACAGAGAAGAAAAGAGTGTCCATATGTAATTGTTGCTGGTTTTGCTCCATAGACCTGCATAAGAAAACTCAAATACCCTGTTTAGTTAGTCAATGACAACAAACTGAAGTGAAAATCCTCTAGGCAGTACTAAACTGTTCCTGGAGAGTGACTATCTTCTTCCTTTTAACTAAGGCATTAAGAGTTAATTACAGAAGGATACATCTACGCAGCCAGTATTATACACAGTCTTTGCTAATTATCATGTTTTTATATAGTAAATCATAGGAGGATTGCAGTGATAATATGATTAGAAGAATATCTAGGAAAATAACATCTAAAGTGGAGTCTTCTAATGCTTAGAGATTATGTGATTTGATCACTTTTTGAAGGGGAAGAACAAAAATGAAGGGAATTGGTATAGAATTACTATAGCATAAGACATGACTTCTTAGCCTTTAAAGAACTTGGGAATTAGTGGGAGAAAGTTCTCTTGACATGAAACAATCCAATTGAACAGAATTTGTGAAAGTTTTGGATTGGGTTTACTGTGATTTCTCATTTCTGCCTTTGGCAGTTTGTCATTTGTATTAGTTAACTTCATTTTTCCATTTGTGTATGTATAAGGTGGATTTTTCCTTGTTCCTATGATTTTGTTTGCTTTTTTATTATTATGATATATATATATGGAAAGGCCAAGAATTAAAAAAGATAAATCCCTTTCTTCCTGCCTCATGTAAATGGGTGTTTCCAGGCAATACACTGTAGCATCTAAGGTCTGGGTTGGGGGTGGGAAGTGAGGTGTTGGCAGACTCTGCAGTTTCCTGACTTTGTGTGTTTGACTTTCTAAGCATGGGCTTGCATGTACAGAACCCTTTTCTTCAAGGTTGAACCATAAACAACAGTTGAAACAGAATTTTGTGTAACTCCTGGCACATAATTAAATTGCCAGTGTCAAACTGAAAAGGACGCTTATTAATTATATATAGTTGTTAAATTTCCTGCTTCCTTGTTTAGAAGTTAAATGTTTTGCTGTTCTTAATTGTTCCTGTCAACCAGGAGAGCAACATTGCAGAAATAATGTCACCCTGTTCAGATGCCATCATGATATTTATCCCTTGTGAATACTACATGACTTTGGTTGAATCGCCTCTAAAGGGTTCTGTATATGAACATTCCTGCTGATGAAATTCTTCTTTGAAAAAAAGGAGGGGGGAAAAACCTCAAGTCCCACCCAGATTTACATCTGTTTCTTTCTAGAACTTCAACGTATAAACAGTATTCACCAGCAGATTGTGAAGCAGGCCTTTAATGATAATTCTGTGACAATCCAACGTCTCATCAGAGTACTTCAAAGCTGCATGTTCTTGAAGACAGTACTTGCGAGGGGCATGTTTAAATATGCCAAGCAGACAAGATTGACCCTTTCAGCCACAATGATTACCTGTTCTCCTGAGATAATGCTGACAAGTGATTGAATAACAGTGGCCAGAACAGAGAATCGATTCTGTACTAATGAGCATGAAAGGCTATTGGGGAAGCAAACAGCACACAACTGGTTAGGTTAAAGACAATATTAACAGTGAAAGGAAAGAGTGCTTCTAATTTTTTTACTTAGGCGTTCTTGTGCTGTTATGTCCACTTTTGTTCTTGAAAAGTTTTGGACTCCCAGAGTTGTTATTAATTACCTTTGTCTTCTATGCACATCTTGATTGAGCTCCTGCAGTCTCTATGCACACATCTTTTATTGTGTGGACCAGTATGGGTTGACCTGAGATATTACTGTTATTACTGTTAAGTTCATAAGTTCTTACCTTGGTTGAGAATCATCCCTTCCATTAATGAGGACAGATTAAGTCCCTGTGACCGACTTGATTTGAGTATTTTAGCCATACACTCTTATATAGCCAATGTAAAGGGGATTTAGACCCTGCAGAATGACATTCAGAAGGTGTGTGATAATTGAGGTTTTTACTTGCTTCCACTGCAAAATACTTCAGAGTGCATTAATGCTGCCAGCTCTTTGTGATCCCATCTCTTACACTTAATACCTGCAGTAGCATTCTCAGAAGCTGTATTACTATATCATGACTGCTCAGAGATACAAAGAGAGTGTAGGACCCTCTGGGTAAACGCAGCAGACTGTAGATTGGACACGTTGCAGGAGTAGAGAATGAGGTTTTCCACAAGGCATTGTGTTTCTTGATGTTTTCTGATGGTGTTTGCAGGTCTCTGGTAGAAGATAGGAGATTAGAAAGTAGTAAGAGGAATGCAGTGCATTATAACACTTCTTGTCTCATTTGTTGTGCCAATCCCCACCCCAAACTTGGCCTGCTTATTTTTGTTTGGCAGTGATCAGTTTCCAAAAATAATCATAGCACCTGCCTCAGAACTGTTGGCAGTGCATGCTCTCAGTTCACCTGGCTGGGTTGACTCATGGTTTCCTTGTAAGGTGAGAAGTAACCCTGTACTCACTAATCATTAATTAGATCTTCTTTTTTCTGTGATAAACACTTATCACCTTGACTAAAGGGCCAATGACTTGATTTAAGATCTAGAAACATAGCTTTTCAGCTAGTGTCTCCTGGATGCAGACTGTCCGATGTGTGTAGTCTGATGCTATGCTAACTCAAAAGTGCAGGCTATGAATCCCAAGTGACTAGCCATTATTATATTCCATAAACTGACGTAATTTGTCTTGCAAATGTATCCTGTTGCCTATTAAATATGTGTTCATACTAATAAAAGCTGCAGTTATCACTGACTGCTTCCCTGGCTCATAGCTTCAACCATGACTTGAGGACAGCAAGGTCTTGTAAGAGCATCTCATCAGTTGTGTTGAGGAAGAAGTGATCACCTTAGGTCAGGGGTAATGTTTCAGATAGGGAGAAATCTGAATTATGGTCAGGCCATCTTTGCACTATGTTCTTTGTTCCACTGCTATTAGTCCAGCTATTTTCAGCTGTCTGTATTAAACATCTTTTAAATGCATAATTTTGCTTCTAGGGTTTGGTTTCTTGAGTCGGTTTGTTTTCCTAAAACTTCATATATATGCAACTATAGGGGAAGCAGTTTGTTGAGTTCTTAAGATTGTTAGAGAAGTCTGTGAAGTAAGACTCACCAGGTATGATATAATTTAATTTACCTGGAACTGTTGAGCTCAGTCTTCCAATAAATCTCCCTATAAAGATGGGCAATCTTGCTGTAAAGTAGTGATAAAGAGTGGCAAAATTCAGTCAGATGTGGTTAGTAATATCTTCTGGTGTGTATGGAGAAGGAAGACGGTGCTTTATGTCTTGCCGAGTCAGCAATGTTTACCTAATATGCTATTTTGAAAAAAAAAAGTCATAAACATAGAGCAACAATGAGGATAGCAATTGAGTATAAGTAAAGGACATAAATGTCATAAAGTGAAATCTTGGATGATCTTCACCTGCAATTTGGGGTCAGTTAGTATAAAATACATTCCTCTCTTTCCTGCTCCCTTTTCCCTGCCTTCACTTAGGTCAGTCAACAGTTGAGAGACATAATTCTCACAATGTTCAGGCAAGTATCACCTGCATCTCTTCAACATTATGCACTTTATCATAAATGTTCCCCTGGAGGCTTACTTAATCCTTTACAGCTGAGTGAACCAAGACACAGTGGACCAAATTTAATAAATTCAGTGTCACAGCCCTTCTCTACTGAGTCAGAAATCTTTCCTCTGCTGATGTAGCTGTTTTCTGAATACAGCTAGAGTGGATTCAATATCTGAATACATCCACCTAAAAACATCTGCTTGTGGTTTTAGTTTTTAATCTACTAATTAGTAGATCTCTATAAAAATAGATTTCTTTCATTATTTTGGGGGAGCACAGAGAATTGGGAAAATGGAGTAAGTTGAGAACAGGGCAGGGGACAAAAATTAATGGAGAGAATAAAGCTCTAGAAATTTTTTTTTTTTAAACTGTTACACCATAACTGTTTGCCAGTACTATACCTTCAGCCATTTTCTTTAAAGGAATATGTGATATCTGTTTAATGTTCATCGGGATGTAGCAATCAGTGCAGTCCCTAGCGTTGACTGTGTGAAATAGTTGCTTGACAACTTGTGATTGTTGGACCAGGCTAGGAGGTTTAGAGGTTGTTTGTCCCTCTTTGAGACCTATGGTATACGTACAGGATCTAAAGCTCATCTGCTATAATACAGGAGTTCTTAACCAAAGCAGTGAAATCTGAGTAAATTCTGCTAAAACAGAAGGAAATGAACTTCACAATTCAGAAATTTATCTTTTTAATTGAAAACAATTTATTTGGATTCATTTATTATTCCTCATAATATATTAAGGAATAAGAAAGATTAATGTGGACATTCCCATTGCTATCTATGGGAGTCTTGTCCTCAACACACCTTCACACTAATGAAATAATATAATGGCTAGTTACAATAAGAGTTGAAATTCAGATAATCCATGGAGTTGATTTAATAGTTTGAAAACCACCTTCCTCTAGAGAAAGCATTGAAATGCAAATAATACAAACCTCATCAAGAAAATGGCTTTTTGTTAGCTGTTAACTGTCCCACAATTGCACTTCTATACCAAAATCTAGACTCTATGATTAATGCATCTTGACCTGAGCTGTAGCAGGGGTTTCTAACAGAAGCTGAGTACCTCTGCATACTTGTGAAGTGATTGCAAACTTTGTTCTTCTGTCACAGGCAAAGCTGATGTGTGGATGTCAGATGTACTTTCATTAATGTGCTCATCACCTTTTGGTCACAGAAACAAGAGATTACTGAATTTAACCCTAAATAAAGCAAGCCTATATCACTGTAAGACACATACAGTCACTACATGTCCAAGCATCCCAAGTTGCATTTCTTGCATTGCAGTTTATTTCAAATTTAGAAAATTAAAAATCTCATAGTTAATTCTGAAAGATAACTTTTTTATAACTAGACCGATTGCTAATAGTTTTTTGCTTTATTATAATTAGTTTTAAACAAACATAGTATTTTCAAAATGTTTAGAAACTCTCATATTAAACAAAGTTCAACTCTAATTTTTCCTTTCCTTTTTTTTTTTCTTCTGGCTTACACTGTAAAGTTATGCTTTTAGCTACCTGACTATAATCCAGACACTTACATTTTTGCTCTTTTTCATTTGTCTCTCCCATTAATCCAGTGAGTGCAAAAATATATTATTCCTCAGTTCAAGTGTTACCACCCCAGAAGACAACCTAAACCAGAGAACTTCAAATGTGTCTATAGCCTTAGTCTGTGAAAGAATTGTATTCCCTGGCTGTCTTCTCCAAATCTCTCTGTTCACATTTCTGGTATTACGTGGCAAAAGGGATACTGTGTCTCTGCCTTAACTACTGTGTTCACAGGTAAGAAGTTAATGAAGGTGTATTTTGGGTACTAATGTGTCATAAAATTGGGTTTGGGTTTGTGTGTGCATTTCAAGACTGTGTTTAGACAGGACATCAAAAGTTGCAAAAAGTGTTGGAGTACAAATTATCAGTAGAACTGGCTGAAATGTGGAACTTTTAGGTAGTCAGGAAACTTTTTCACAAGCTGATTGAATTCTGACTTGTATATATGCTGAAAAAAAGCCTTTCATTGAACTGTCTTTTTAGTAATCTTTTTAGTAAAAGACCCATGGTAGTCTTCAAGTAAAATGTGCTGCCTGGCAGATAATAGCTGGAACTGATGTGCCTTCAGCCAGTTTCATTAGAGCCTATACTAAGTAGCAATGGTGAGACTAACCAGCCTCTCATGTGTATTCCTTGTATGTAGTCAAAGCTATTCACCTTGCACCTCTGTTTTCATCTGTTGCCTTGTTCCATGGAAATATTAGCTGAATTAAAGATACTCCTGTGGTGCATTTTAGATTAATCACCATTTTCAGAAATTTTGTAACTCTCTTGACAAAAATAATGTTGCATGCAGACCATATATTTTTGTTGGAGTCCAGCTGTAAGAGGTGTATCATGCAGAAAACAAGCAAGATAATTATTCAGCTCTGTTTGGCAGCACTTAATCCCTAGCTGAAACACTCAGGTTTTACTTCTCATCTAACATCTTAAAAAGCAATTAGATTCACAATAAACCAACAAAAACTAAAGATGGAAGATTTATGAAGTAAGGTTTCTAGAACTGGACATCTTCCATTCTAGACAGAAATATCAAGGAGATATGGAACTGCCTACAGATATTTTGAGGGGGAGAGTTTTGCTTTTTAAGGGAACATAAGCTCTGAAGCTTTTGCTTTTAAGGATAGGCAAAAATGGTTGTTCTTTGTCAGTGAGAGCAGAACAAAAGTAATTGACTTAAAGATCTGTGAAAAAAACATAAATTACAGGGCATTTTAACATCTTGTTTTACTGCTTAATATGTATTTTAGGTAGAGACTCTAGAACCATCATTATCTGATACTCTGAATGTGGACTAGATAATAAAGTATTAGTGTAAACATCCTTTTGTCTTCTCTGCTATTTACTTCATCCAAGATCTGGGGAAAGAAAACGTCTCTCATGGTACAGGGTTTGCAGTCACAAGCAAAGTTTTTATTTCCTTGTTTCTCTGCCAAAGCTCAGATGCTGAAGTGCTAAACAAGCCCAGGTTTTTACAAATAGATTTGTATGTAATGCATGCCAGCAGGTCCTGTTTGTTGCAAGTAAGGTGTGGAGTGATTTTTTTTCTTTCTGATAGAATCAGATGAATTGTATCTCTTGCTTTACTATATCTATTTTTATCATTAGTACCTGTGTAATAATACCTTCCCTGAAATTCTTACCTTCAAAAACATCAATCAACAATATCTTGGGCTCATGGAGGAATTTGAGTTCATGTCTGCTCTAAGAATGATCAAAGTCATTGGAATTGCAAGCCCCACCATCTTTTGATATCACTAGATAGGTTTAAACAAGAGGAGGGCAGTGATGCAGTAAAGTGAACAATCAGGATGCTTATTTTGCTTATGAGTAAATATAGGAAGCTATCTGAGTGTTGATCACCTGTCTGAAATGAAAATGACAATTGTGTTAGAGAAAATTCCTGAAATAGTGAATTTGATTATTTGTGTTTAACAACAACAAAATATCCTGCTCTTGGATACCAAGCTCAAAAACTAAACAAAAACAACAGCTAAACTTTGCTCTTGGGTTTCTATGGAAAAAGAGAATGAACTCAAAGACTTGGGGGAAGTGCCAGTTGTGTTCACTCATTGCACGTCCGATTTCTAAACTAATCTTTGAAACATCACTTGCTTTTATTCTTTCTGACTTAAGCTAATGGGATAAAAAAAAGCTTCCAAATATATAATTTATTTTCCAATTTCACATAGTCACAAATCCTTTATTAGACAGCCATGACCTTCAAACTCCAGTAAATATTTTTTGCTCTTTTAATTTTGCCTTACAGCAGATATTAGTTTGGTGTCACTCACCACTGCATAGACCATGATGATTAGCTTTTAATTGGTTAATAAAGAATGTACAGAATAGGAGTCTTCATTTAAATTAAAACACTGACCATTTCCAGCCTGCCTGGAAGAGGTGTTTTGGTAGTCTGTCACTCAAATACAATTCTTATCTGAAAAAGTAGATAAAAAGGAGAGATGCAAATAGAGTTTAAAAAAAAAAAAAAATTAAAGTGCAAAGTGCCTAGAGATAATAATCTGAAGCAGGGGCGGGAATAGGTGTTTCTCGTATTCCACTGTGTGGAACTGTCCCAATTTTAAGTGACCACATATCCCAGCCTCTTACCGCTCTGGTCTGGCAAGCAGTTTCTTCTCAGGCTGCTGTTTTTAGGTGGTACCTGAAACTAATGTCTCCCAAAAGAAACATTCTTTTTATTGAGAAGTAATATTCCAAGCAGTAACCTAATGAGACTGAAGACTGATTCATTCAGTGCTTGCAGTGATGGCAATGAAGCTTGAGGCTATGCAAATGGGCTGGAACTGGTATTTTTGTCTGTTTGAAATTCAACAGCAGGGAGTCAAATTTACGTGGTCTTTTAAAAGTAGAATACAGGAGAAATATGGGTCAAAAGTGCTGACCTTTTGGCACATCCCCATGAATTCTTCTAACCAACACCAAGCAAAGAAAGGAGAACAGCCTTTTGCTAGACTGTAAAGATTATCCTGGGGGAGGAGGACTGTTTCTTCAAGGTGTTTATTAGAACATGTTTTTTCTCATTCCAGCATGTCTATATATTTCACAGAAATTATTGTGCTTTATTACTATGTCTTGATTATGCCCACACCTAAAAAAAAAAAAAAACCACCCATAAAACCCCCTCCCTTTTCTAGAGGCCTGTCCCATCAGCAGTTTGTCTCAGAATATTGTCTTAGAGATCATATCAAATGTGACACAATCTTCAAGTTTCTCTTGCTTTCTTATTCTGGAAAAACAACATAATTTCAGAGAGGTGTATTTTGGATACAAGTATATGGTAAACACTGAAACCTTGTTTTCTGGCAGCATTTTGAGGAATCTCTAGAGGGTTATAGTTTTTAGGAATTAGACTGAACTGCTTTATTAAAACTTAGTTTATATCTCCTGAAAGGTAATGGTCATTTGAATCACCCACAGAGGTATCTGATATGTGTTGTAGGCAATAACATGGAGTGTAGACACACCTGTTTGGCCAATTATAAAATGCAAATACCTTAGTTCCTTTTTTCATAAGTAAAGAGAATCTGTGGACTGAAGAGTTTGAAGAGTTTGCATTGATTTGTTTGATTTTTAATTTTTTTTTAAATCAGCAGATACACCTTTTTTTGCTACACTGGAGGGTAAAACAGGAAATCTAGAAGATATGTGCAAAATAATTTCAAAGAAAATCTGCAAATGCTTCAAGCTATACATGAACTAGATTTTAGTACACTTTGAGATGCTGGATGAATAGTAGGATTGTTTTAGACCCAAGTCTTGAGGCAACAGCAGAGTCCATGCTGCGTTTAGATTGCTACATTACAATAATCACAGGCACAATTACACAGGATGAGAGTAGCAGAGGATCCCACTGTCTATTGAATAGAGCCAAATGTTGGGAGCACACTAAATAAATTCCTCAGAAACATCTGTGAGGTGAACAAGTGAGTATTAGCACTAGATGTATAGATGATTGTGTATACATACAGCAAAGTATTGCAGAGAAAGGGAGAGATGGCAGAAAGTTTTGAAGATGCAAAAATAAATGTTGTACTCAGAACATTAGCGAACTGTTTTATAGAGGCCAGGAATCTACGTGCCAGCTGGTTCCTCCTGTTCTTTGCAGGGTGGGGTCTATGTTGGCTGGGAAATCTAGATTCTAATAATGGAGGAGAGTGCAAGAATTATATGCAAAATCATACAGTTGGGGGAAAATGCATTGGATTTTTTTATATTAAAAAAATACACAACTACAGGTAGAAATATCTAGAAGATATTTGTGGTGAGTTGACCTTGGCTGGATGCCAGGTGCCCACCAAATTGCTCTATCGCTCCCTTCCTCAACTGGACAAGAGGAGAAGAATACAATGAGAGGTTTGTGGTCAAGATAAGGACAGGGAGAGATAACTCACCAGTTATCATTATGGGCAAAACAGATTCAACTTGGGGAAACTAACTTATTACCAATCAAAATCAGAATAGGGTAACGAGGAAAAAAACCGAGATCTTAAAATGCCTTCCCTCCATCCTTCCCTTTTTTCCTCAGCTTAACTTTACTCCCAAATTCTCTACCTCCTCTCCCCCAGCAGTGCAGGGGGATGAGAAATGGAGGTAGTGGTCACTTGTCTTTGCTGCTGCTTCCTCCTCACACTTCCCCTGCTCCAGTCTGGGGTCCCTCCCATGGGAGACAGTCCTCCATGAACTGCTCCAGTGTCAGTCCTTCCCACAGGCTGCAGTTCTTCACAAACCGCTCAAGCGTGGGTCTCTTCCATGGGGAGCAGACTGCTCCAGCGTGGGTCCCCCCCAGGGTCACAAGTCCTGCCAGCAAACCTGCTCTGGCGTGGGCTCCTCTCTTTGCAGGTCCTGCCTGGAGCCTGCTCCAGCACAGGCTTCCCACAGGGTCACAGTCTCCCTTGGGTGCCTCTACCTACTCCGGCATGGAGTTCTCCATGGGCTGCAAGTGGATATCTGCTCCACCATGGACCTCCATGGGCTGAAAGGGGACAGCCTGCTTCACCATGGTCTTCTCCACAGGCTGCAAGGAATCTCTGCTCTGGTGCCTGGAGCACCTCCTCCCCTTCACTGACCTTGGTGTCTGCAGAGTTGTTCTCTCATGTCTTTTCACTCCTCTCTTTTGACTGCCGCTGGTGTTGCACAGTTCCTGCCCCTCCCCCGTTTTCTTAACTATATTACCACAGAGGTGCTACCACCATCGCTGATGGGCTCGGCCTTGGCCAGCGACGGGTCTGTCTTGGAGCCAGCTGGTATTGGCTCTGTCGGATGTGGGGGAAGCTTTGAGCAGCTTCTCACAGAAGCCACCCTTGTAGCCACCCTGCTACCAAAACCTTGCCATGCAAACCTCGTACAATATTTAAAATTTTAATGTAGACTCAGGGTAGCTTTACCTTAATATATTTAAATCCTACACATTTTCTGTATGAAAGTGTGTAAGGAAGTCTACAAAATGGAAGGACTAGTAATGGAGGGAGAACTAAAGCTAGATTTCAAGGTAGGTAGATTAAATGTGACTCAATATGCCCACTGTAAGCTTCAAAATTTAATAACAGACCAAGTCTGCTCTTTACCTGTTTAAATGGATGTATTGTGTGCCTTACTTGGTTATATCTCTCCTTTGTTGAGAGCAGTTTAGGACTACGTAGATGAAATGCTGTCATCTACTTTTTTTCTGCCTCATGCCTGTTTTTGTTATGGCTCTGAACATTGCTTCCCCACTGCAGCAGTACCTTCCTCCTTTTTTGTTGTTTTATTTTTCTAGTTCTGATTTGGTGTTGCTTTTTGTGGTTTTTTGCATTTTATGTCTTTGTAATATTTTAGAATAGGTTCTACTATGTAATTTCAGCTCTGTGTCATTAAAACTCTTGTTTTTGTCTCAGTAAGTATGCTTTGCAATTACAGAATGTTCACAAAACTGCTCCTGTGGTCAAATACATGTCTCCTTTTCTCTAGTAAAGATAAGTTTTGGAACTGTGGAGCACATTGCTCAATATTGTGTTTTGGGACCTAGCTGGCCATTTGATCAGTTAATACAAATTTCTTCTGTGGTTCTTAATGCTCAGGGACCACAGTCAAGACTGAGACTCATGGGACTACCTCTGTTATTTTTTTTAACCTGATGAGGGATGTATTTTCTGTGGGGGAAAAAGAAAGCTATGGATCTCCTTTGCCTCATGTAGGCCTAACCTCTGCTGCTTAACAAATGGCTTTCAGTGGAGCTTCTTAGCTGTTCTTAGGCAAAGGCCATCTATTCACGAACACCTGTAACAGAGGAATTACGTAGGGCCATGATTACTGTCCTACCTCCACTGACGTCAAAGGAGAAGGCTCTGTTTTCACTTTATACAAGTGACACAAGAACTGCATAATTTCTTTCTCTGCTACTTCCCAATATGAACTAATGTTCATATGCTTCCAAAGGCAGGTGGGCATTGCCAGTCTCTGAATGTAATCAGTCAGTAGCTTGCCTTTGGTCTAGCAGTGAATTGTGTTAGAATTTAGATTTCATGAAAACTGCTCGTCTCTGGCCACTGTGCAACAGTTTTTGTTCTCTCTGACAAAATCAGATAGTTTTGTAATACACTTATGTCTCTGCAGTACACCTTTCTTTTGCCAAGAGAACAGGAATACCACTGCTGGTTTCTGTCACGTTCTCCATCCCATAGGGTACTCAACCCATCAGGTAATTGGCATTATTTTCATAGTGAATATATGTCGGCTGACTTCATATGGTTAGTTGTCTCAAAGAGGGCAAGGCTCCCTGTGAGAGAAGACACGGGAAGCATTGAAAGAACTGTGAAGTTTTTGGTGTGGTTTTTGACAACACTTTTGTCACATAAAAGTCCAGGAAGACTTAATTTCCAGTTTCCGTGTTCTGCTTTTTCTTGTCCTATGGCCAATATGACTGAATCAATGTCTTGTCTTATATTTAAGATCTCTTCCTCAAATCATACATGCATACAGCCCATTTAGGAAAAGGAAAGACGCCTCTTACTGCTACATCCTGGAAATATTTTCTTTCTATGTGTATTCTTTTATTTTCCTCTGAATGCTACATTAGAAACAGATGGCAATCTGTGATCATTTATGGGTGTTTGCATATCTTAGTTTTATTTTCCAAGGAAAGTGACTTTACACAAATATGCCATGTATAACTGCTGGCTTGTCTGACTCAAATCTAATAACCAACTTTTCCTATTTTCAGCCAAATTAGTAAAGAGGGAGCAGGGAAGAAAGATATGAGGTGACACCAGTCTCTTAAAAATTAAATGTCTAGGATTTTGTGAAAATTGGTATCCAAAGAGAGACGGAAATTCTTTGAAGGTTTAGTTGTGCAAAAGTGATAGACTGGAGAAGTTACCCCAGAACCAAGTGGACAGTGACTCCTTTTACCTAGATTGATGGCTGGGGGTTTTTCCCTCTTTTTTTTTTTTTTTTTTTTTTTTTTATTTTCTTTATTCACTTTTTNTTTTTTTTTTAATGTTCCTGAGTCACTTTTTTCTATTTTCTTTATTTTGTGTGAATATGTTTTGTTTCTGGGTACTTTGGCCCTAGGAATGTAAGTTAATACCTTGGTATAGTTTGAAAGGGACGATTTTATACCTGACCAGTAACTCAAAGGTTTGCAAGTCTGAGATTGTTGGTTTGTTTGTTTGTTTTTTATAAAAAAAGGAGTGTGTGGGGGAGGGGGGGAACCCAAACAAAAAAACACCACCACAAAATGGATACTGCTTCAGCAGCAGAATTTTATTTCTCTTTTACGAAGTCTCTCAGTTACCCTTCTTTGGAGTAAAAAACCTTTGAACAATTCATGAGTCATGTCACTTAATAAGAAGTTTGTTGTCTTTTTGGTTCTGTCATGAAAGCTTTGTATGTAAAAGTGTGTCTGAGGGGAAAGTCTGTTTTGATGGATTAATTACAGTGTATGTGTTCTAGTGTGTTAACACGATAAAAGGCATGACCGAAGGTCAGGTTTTACTTTCAGGTCTGTATGCACCAAACAACATGGTTTTTCCCATTTGTAGCTTTTAATGTCCCACCTCTATAACGCTACTGATACCTTCTGCTTCCAGTAAGGAGACGTTAAAGGTTTGACCAGAATATGCTCCTGTGTCAGGAAACCCAATTCTGGCTAGAGCTTCTGAGCACTCTTCACATATAAATAACTGTGACATGCAGGGTGGAATTTTAACCCCACTGTGTCATTAACTGAGCTGTTAATTTTAGCAGAATCAAGAGTTCATGACTCATCTCATTGTTTCTTACACCTGTGTCATATATGCATCTGGAAGCAACCTTTATCTTAATTTGCTAACTCCAAAAGAAAAAAAAAAAAATCTTCCACTCTTGATTGTCCAGTGAAGTGAGGCAAATATGCCTCTTAAAGTTTTCCTTTTTTTCCTGCTAATAGTTACTGAGGTTTGCCCTTCTTTAATTCCTAAATACAAGACTCCTGATTGCTTCCACTTCTCCTAAAAGAGATCTTTATTCTTCAGCTTGTTCCATTCTGCTTCCTTAGAGAGGGATGAAATGCAAGTAGTGATCTTGGGTCTGTGTATTGGGTCTAAAAGTTTGTTCATCCCTCTTCCACCAAGTTATCTATGAGGACAGTGAAACTAAATATTTCTATAGTAGGAGAAACAGGATTGGAATGAAAGCAAGGAATCGCTTTAATTTCCCTTGTGAACCAAATTTCTCAGTTGAAAATAACTGACTTTCTGATAATATGTTCCATCTGAGAAGCATCAAATCAAGAACTTCAGGACTAACAAGGCTTCTGAATAATGCTGGCTGAGGTGAAATTTCACCATCTCTGTCTTTGTTTGTGTTGTGCCAGGACAGTAATATTCTGTATTGTAGCCTCTTTCATTTAAAAAAAAAAAGAAAAAAAAAGTGCCCAAATACTCTGTTTGTCTCCTGAACACAGAAGTAAGTGAAAAATGTGTAGGTTTTGTTACCAGATAGAAAATATCATGTTGTAGCTCCTTATTATTGCTGAAATATTAATTGACAGCTTAAAAAAAAAAAAAGGGGGGGGGGGGGGGGTGGGGTGCG